>CAWUDS030003326.1:0-55924 GCA_963859935.3 Lathyrus sativus
ATACTTTTTTTCAACAAATACCAAAAATTTTCACCGAAAGGTATAAAAATATCAAAATTCAAATGTGACCTACAATTATATATTTTAAATTGATATATTTAATTATATACAAATTATGTTTTAAAAATATATGTAAATCATATATTTATTATGTTTTAAAATTTATACCTATTTATATTTATTATGCCTTAAAAATTATATACAATTATATTTATTATTTTATAAAACTATATCATAAAAATTATATTTAGTGTTTGATAATTTCATCCAATTTTTTGTGATATAATTTACAACAATATTAATTATTAAATAAAAAATATAAAAATATAGTTTAATAAAAGCAATGTAAATAAAACTATATTTATTGTTTCATGAAAATTATATTTAATTGTATTAATAATTTAATTGTTTCATAAAAGCAATGTAAATATATTTAATTTATGATATATTTTATAAAATTATATTTATTGTTTCATAAAAACTTTATCAAAAAATAAAATAAAATAAATAAAATAAAAGCAAATAAAAATAAACTAAAAAATGGAAATGGAAGCCTGATTCGCTAAGCCCAATGGCGAATCAGTTAAACACCAATTCGCCAATTGGTATGGCGACAGAGTCATATAGGGGGGGGGGGTGCATTCGCCACATGATTTGACGACACAAGGTAGAAAGTTGGTCACTTTTATATTTTTTTCTAATTTTTTGTTTATTTGGTATGTTTTTTGAATATACTTGTTATAATATTTCCAAGGTGAATATTTTCTAAGGTGAATCTTGTGCAAGGGAACGAGTGGGTGTGTAAGTTGGATGTGTATGGTGGTTTTTATGTGAAGTAGGCCTTCGATCTGCTAACCAAGGTGTCTGAAAAGGATGAGTTGAGATCAATTAGAATGGTTCGGGTGAGTTGTAGTATTTCTAAAGTGGTGACCTTATCTTGACAAATGCTTCAAAATAGGTTTCATCATAAGTAAGCCTTATGGAACATAGGGTGCTTGCTGATCCTAATTGGGTTGATTTTCCTTTGTGCTTTGATCTACAAGAGTAACTAGATCACGTGCTTTCTTGTTCCGGATTTCCTGTGGCCATTTAGTTGAGAGTCTATATATGGGTTGGTAGTGTTAATTTTGTTCCCTTGTCAATTGTGTGAATTTTTGTAAGGAATGAATAAATTCATAGGGGGAGGGCAAGAAGGTCCTTTTTGGTCTTACATTTATTTGACATGTGGTGATCTCGACTATCTGAAAACACATAACAAATAGATTTTTGTTTGAAAAACTCGATTGTTGATCATGTGTGCACGATTGTTTTCTCTTTCATGGAAGTGGGCCAAATCACAACTTTTAGGTCACACTTTCTCATTTAGAGGTTGGGAGTAGGATTCACTATCCTACTTAAAAAAACAGGGAATGTTGGGTTACCAACAAGCCTTTTCATGTTTCTGAGTGATCCAATTCATCTTCCCCCCAACTTAATTTTTGATGGAGCGCTCTTGGTTTTTGGCCTCTTGTGGTCTTTGTGCCGGTAAGGGTGAAAAAAGTATTTGTTTGATCATCTGCCACCATAAAATACTATATGGTTGCTCATGGCATAGTGACAACGCTAATAGCAACGTGATAATGCAGATAACAATGTGATACATGTATATCATAATGTATCTCTTTTATTTGGTGGGCTTTACCTTATTTACAAACAAGTGCTCCATCCACACATGTGATTTACGTTAAGTGTTTTAGGGATCTCAATATGGCCAGTGATCTTACTTACTTCACTGCTACTATGGTGGGAAAAAGCTATGCAGAGATAGGCTTTTCCAAGCTAACTAGTTCTGGCATGCAAAAAATATCAAAGCCTGAGCATGGTCTGTAGTCAGTCATAGACCTTATTTTCAGGCTTGAGTAAAACCTTTTTGAAGGTGTCATTAACTTGTTAACTACTTAAAAGCCTATTTTATTTGAACATATGTGAATAAACAATTCAATTAATATTCATATAGACTAAAAAGTTAAAAGATCAATGATACTAAAAGTTTATTTACATTGACTTATCTGAGTTTACCCAGTAACCAAAGTTTTATGATACTATTTGTTTAGGAAAAGCTATGAAAATAAATTTCAACATTGTTTATAAGGTGTTTTCAACCTAGATTCATAAGTTATTCAAGATAACTAATTTTTATTTTTGTATTTTAATTCAAAGAACATAATATAATATATTAATAATGAAATTATTCATATTATTTAAATACGCCCGCATTATAGACTTAAAAGACGTTTTATATAGTCTGAGGCCTAGCCTTTTAACTAAATAGATTTATAAAAAAAACCTAGGTATTTTTTATTTTAAAAAACCTTATTATAGATAGGGTCTGTGAAGATTAGATCGTAAGCCCCTATTAATTAATTTGTCATATTCTCACCTATAACTGCTACCATGACTTACTTGTATAGGGAGCTTAGTTTTATAACTAAGTTTAAGACATAGTAGTAACATAATATATGACTGTAGATAATATAATACATTCATGTAAATATTTAATTATTTGTAAAAACTATTGTATTTAATGTTACTTTTATATATATATATATATATATATATATATATATATATATATATATATATATATATATATATATATATATATATATATATATATATATATATATATATATATATATATATATATAAAAGCATGAAAGTTTCAACTTTTCTCCCGGTATTAGAGGACAAGGTCACGAGGAGACCTACAAGAAGATTAATATGTGTTCTAACTAATTATATATGACTAAAAGACATTTTATTCCATAATTATATTAAGAATACTTTGATATCTACTACCATAAAATGTGTTATTCTACTCTTACACCACTCGCCACGGCACACACCCGCTTGTTGAAATATTTAGTTGGATCATGTATGGATAATATATGGCATGGTACTTTTCTGAATGAGTCTTGCACCAATTCTAATAAGTGTGGAATATTCTCAAGCATCCATTCGTTTCTATTGGGCCAATGATTAGTCAAGAGCATGTTGATTTAAAGTATGCATAGTACCTAAACTACATGTTCTCCGCATAGGACCGAGGTAGTTGTATCATAGATTGTTGAAAGATTGAGGTTAGATACAAGATGTAATGTTTTGAGATATCACATTCCTACCTGATTCTCATGCCTGAAGGAGAGATGTTTGATACTATTAGCACGCGATTTTCGGCACTGACTTAAACTCATTAGGCATGGTATGCCTGAACGAGGGATGTTTGATACTATTAGCACGCGATTTTCGACATTGGATTAAACTCATTAGGCATGGTTGGGAGGAGTTTCTAGAACAAATCCAAAAGATTAGGATCACTTTTTCTTTCAAATATGTTTTGGATTCTGGTATAAGTTCTACAATCCAATGGTGATTTCAACATACTAACATGGCGAGTTCAACTCACTTGCCGAATCTGGGGACTTAATAAAGTTTTATAATCCTTTAGACCAAGATACGTGGAAACACGCCAGAGAATGAAAACATACGTATTAGGGTACATGTCGAGCACTGAATAAGTGATCGTTGTCGACGGTTATCAACGTAGTAGTATATACACATACTTCTTGTATAAGTTTAAGGGGTCATCAATTCTTATCAGAAATTTCTATAGAACTCAAAGTACCCGGGTTACAGAGAAAAACGAATTTGAGAGAAATATGTATGAATCTGCGAACCAATTTCTTTATGTCTTTTTAATTACAGCGATTATTTCATAACATTTCTTATGCCTTTGTTTATTATTTTTATCTAAATCTTATTGCAATTATAATTTATATTCAGTACGTTGACATTCAAGCATTTAACTTTCAATCACAAACACTTTTTTCTTCGCACTTCTTTCTACACAAATAGTCCTTGAGTTTTTTTTTCCGAGTTCAATCTCTTAAAGGAACCAAACTTATGATTTTTTACTAAATTTACTAGTACACATATACCAACTTAGAGGAAACACTTGTAGAAGAAGTTCTAGGAGAGGAGGGTGACAATGCATAGTTGAACCTGATAAAGTAACTAGTTTGTCTCTTGCATGATCATATATGTTTTTAATTTAAATTGTTGTATTGTCGTTGTTGTTGATTTTAATTTGATTTTACATAATGTTTATATTTATTATGTTTGTTTGTGTGTTAGGTTTACCAAATTCGAATTTTAAAATTTAAACATTTTAAAAATATATTGCAAATTTTCGAGGTCGAAGGACATTTTTAACAATTTAAAAAAATTTGAGAAAACTAGAGAAAATTTTTTCAAAGAATAATCCTAACTTAACTCTTATGAGTGTACGCAACTTGGTCCAAAACAAAACCTAAATACCAAATTAAAATAATAATAATAATAATAATAGAAAAGGTCAAATTACAAAATTTAAATAAAAATAGAAAACTACTTTTAAAATTTTAAACACTATCCAAACAAAATGTATAGTCTCTTTTAACTAAATTTCATGGTTTTAGAAAGAAATAAAAAACAATTCAAAAAAAAAAAAAAAACCAAACAAGTCCATCCTAACTATATTGTCCCATTTGAAAAAACCCGTTTAGGGAAAAAGAGCAAGCCATCATAAAGGCCAAGAGTACTACTATTCAAATCAAGTTCCATAATTCACCATAGGGGGAAAAATGAAGAAAGAAAAAAGTGATTGAAACTTTTACTATATCAATGAAGCAAAAAGTTCAAAGAAAGTTTGTGGTTCCATAATGGCCACCAACCATTATTCTTATAAAAAAGAAACCATGCCTTAGTAAAAGTACAAAATCACCTCAATTTTGAATCTCATGATTCCTTTGTGTTTGTATAAGTTCCAAACCCAAGCTTTTGGCATTTGGCTTTTAGCACAAAGTTATTATTCCTTACCTTATATTTCAAACCTATCACAAAAACATTATAAAGAGTGTGACATAGAGACCTTAAATAATTATGAAAAAGTCCAAAGTATTGTGTTGAATATGGTACACAGCTGCTTCTTATAACTCAAACCAAAATGGGTGCTATACTCATTGCTTATTCAATTATGCATGTATCACATATATCCAATTTCAACCTTAATGTACCTTAAATAAATGACATATACTGTCCAATTTCATCATCACTATTATTATGATTATTTTTGCAACCAATCAAATAATGATTTTTGTTAGTGGACCTGCATTTTCAGTCTGGTGAATATAGTTAGAATTGGAAATGATGTTTGTTTCATTGTTGGAAAATAAGAAGCTATTGTTGTCTCTTGATTTAATAGCTAGCCAAGGTGCAATCATTAGTGCTCTATTTTGGAGTATTTTGTTTTTTGTTACATAAAGGTTTGAGTGATCTAAGTTCTGGACCTTATCATAAGGAGATGTGAGTCTTACTTTCCTTTGGTTAATTTAGTTTCTTTTCATTCCCCAAAAAGAAAGGGCAATTTCATTTGGTTTTTATTTACAAAATATGAATATATCAACTTAGTATACATCAGTTTCTAGGGGATTAAACGTGATTTATTATTTATTTTTAAATTGTTTAGATGCATTTAACTAAACTAATTTTGATTTCTTGAATTGAATTTACTTAAAAGCATCGAATCTTAATTGTGTATGATTCTACGGTAAAAATAAATTACTAACTCTATAGAATTGATTTTAGATAAAAGTAAGTTAATATATATATATATATATATATATATATATATATATATATATATATATATATATATATATATATATATATATATATATATATATATATATATATATATATATATATATATATATATATATATATATATATATATATATATATATATATATATATATATATATATATATATTGATTTTCCAACTAAATAAATTTAAGTGGTAATAAAATACATGGGAAGGAGATTATTGATCTTTCGTCGTCTCAAATTTTTAAAGATATTGTGTAAGATAACTATATTTTAATCATTACAAAATAAATAGATATCATATTTAACTATAATTTAATCTAACAAAAATTTTACGAGTCTCTATTTGCCTATAGATCAATTATGAAAAATTTAAGAAAAAACTCAACAAATCAAATAATTAAATTATATAAAATAAAGATATATTCTTTTCTAATGGACTGTAACACAAAATTACTATTATATATAGTTACTATTTATATTTAAAATCATCTTAAGAACAAATATTAACATCAAACAAAAGCAAAATAATGAATACTAATTTTTTTAGCAAAAACACCCAAATCAAATCATAAATATTAAGTGCAAAGTTTCCATTTTGATGTTGTTTAGTAGCATGAGCACGCATACAATAATTTAGAGAAGAGGAGACAATAGGGAGGGGGCCATGCAGGGTAAGGTTTGAAGACTTTGAAGTTTGAATGGATTGATGAATAGTTTGAAAAAAAGGTTCTCTGCAACACTACTACTACCTGCCCTAGAGTAAAAAATAAAAGTGACAATGTTAGTAATAGGAAATGCATTAAATTTGTCCCTTCCACAAGTAGATATAGGTAGCTACCTAAGCTATCAGAACCCCACGTGAAATATGAACCAAGGCCATCCCCTGGCTACCTCACTCACCCTCTTCAACTACTCATTTAATATCTTTGCTATTCTTCTCTATACATGTCTCCATCTCTATTTTACTTAGTTACTAGTAACAATGTGAGGCTAGAGTGTTCTAACCATAAAAACAAAATTAAAGGTTAAATTATCATGTATTTTGTGCACACATTGTTTGGAGTTGCAATTCTCTTAAGATATGTTGTTGTCGTCGGTGCAAGGTTTGAATTTGGTTGTGTTTGGATGGTTTTCTCATCGGACCTATTATGGTTATATGTAATGTATTTTGGGTTGGAACAACTTTGGTGATGTTTGTCTCCATTAATATTAATGGAATTTTTTATCCCACACTATGAATAAGGATAAAAATACCATATATGCAAAATTCAAAATGCTCATCAGATTTAAGAGATGTATCTTGAGTGCACCATTGCACCACCTTTATGATTTATAAAATGAGTGTCACTCCAGAGTAAATAAAATTTTTATCTAGAGATGTATCTCCTGATATTTTTAACAAATATATTGATATTTGAGCAATCTAGTGGATATATTTCAGAGATGCATCTTCACAGGTTTTGGACGAAATTTTGATATATTTGTCGCCTTTGCAAGTTAGGTATTTACAGAGATGCATCTATAGAATAAGAAAACGTGATTTTGATAAAACAGTCACCTACATGATCACAAACTCATACTTCTTTTTCACTCCAAACTCTTTCTAAAAAGCATTTCATTCTCAATCAATATTTTCACTTCAAATCTTCATTATTGTGTTTCATCACATCAAAAGGAGCAATAGAAGCTGAAATTTCAGGTAAAGATCATTCATTTCAAACCTCATTGATCACATTAAGCTTGAAAGCTGATGATAATATGAAACTCTATATCAAAGAACAATTGAGGAAAATTGTTTATCTGAAAATCACTGACTTGAAACCACCTTCTTAACCGGTAAAAAACAAAAGGTGTTCCGAAGAAGGTCAAGCCTACACCGAGTGACAATTCAACGATGCGATTTTCTTCATATTTTGAACACGTTGACAACTAACAACGAAGGCTCAAGCCTACACTGAGTGATAATTAACATGTTGACAATTAACAACGAAAAGAAGATTGAGTTCAACAAGTATGAGCTCAAGATGGATGCAGATGTAAGGGCTATATGGAATTCATTTTTTCGTTTCGAAACAAAATTTCTGATTGAGGTGGTAGCGACGATTTCAAGATCGGTCAAATATATTGTGAAGATGTTGAAGCGTCCACTAGGATATTGATATGTAATGTTTAATTTTATGTTAACATCGCCTATGTAATGCTGATTTTATTTTATGAATGATAATTTTATTTTGTTAAAGTGCAATTTTCTGGTTTTCTGCTTCTGTTTCTATTTTAGTATGTTAGAAGATACATCTACGTACGGGTTACGAAGATGCATCTCCAGATCTAGAAACACTACACTCCTAAAGCGTGACTTAAAATTGACCGTGTGTGTGTGTGTGTGTTTGAGGTGCGTTCGTAGATACATCTCTAAAATTTAAATGCATTTTTGTATTTTCACGTGATGCCCTAGTAATATATAGGGTGCATTAAGAAATGTTCCTAACATTATGAATGTATTATTTTGTAACTGATAACACTCCTTGTGCTTTTTTATTAATGTATTTTGACTTTTAAAAAAAATGAAAACATAGATATCATATTTGACTGACAATACTTCTCAAAATCACATGTATTTTCTAAAGCTAATTTTTGTAGTAAAATCCACATAAATCACATGTCTCCCTAATTATTGTGGAGAGTTGTCACCCGAATTATTGTGGAGAGTTGTCTCCTGAATTATTGTGGAGTGTTGTCTCCCAAAATGGTACCACATGCATATGCATAGTTGAGTTGCATTATTGAGTCGCATTGTTGAGTTGCGTTGTTGAGTTGTTTTGATGAGTTGCTGAGATATGATGATAATTGTTGTGGTTATGAATAAAGGGTGATTGTAGTTTATTATTACTAATATTTATGCGAACTGCTGGAATTATAATGCTGTGATAATATTCTGACATGACTTTTATCATGCCTTATGTTATGTTGTTGATATCTCACCCTTTACGTTGTATGTTACCTCCGTTGGTGGTAATTTGCAGGTAATCCGGAATAAGTGTAGCTTTCCGTTTAAAGTTGTTGGTCGCTCTGATACGTAGCACTCTTGGGGGGATGAACGATTGATGTTATTGCTTTTATTTAATTTCCTTGTTTCTGAATTTTATCAAGTATTTTTCATTAAATTGGTGGCTGCTGTTAAGTGTCAAATGTTGGTTGGATGCACTATACCGAGGAATTAGTAGTGCTGATTTTTATGGTTGAAACTCGTTGTTTATGTTGAATTGATGCAAGATAATTACTTGCTGAATTTTCAATGAAATATAGTTGTTGAATTTATCATGAGTTGTTGAAAGTTTATTAAGTTCCGCTGCGAAATAAAAGGGTGTTTTATTATTAAGATGCTGAGCATGTTGTCGTTACTTGTTCATCCAAAAATCTGTGCTATGTATGATACTGAATGAATAATTGCAAGTGTATGGTTTCTGTTCAAGTTAAAGTGTAACATCTCTGATGCGTCCAGTTTTTGTGAGTGTGACGGTCGTCACGACTCCATGACGCTCGTCATGACCGTGACGGTCGTGACATCCATGACGATCATCATGAAAATTTAATTGCTGCACTCTGAAACTGTTTTCTGTTGTTTCTCTTATTTTTCCGCGAGAGTTTAGAGTGGGGTGTTACAATTGGTATCAGAGCAGGTCGGTCCGTCCGGCCAAGTTGTCTAATGTTGTTTGTTCCCTTGTATGCGACATGTGTGTGAAAACACAGTCAGTACGTGTTTGTTGCCTACCCTCGTCTGCAGAAGTGGGAATGATTCAAGTGGGGGAGAAGATTGTGCTTCTCCAGGATGCTGCAAGTGAGGAGTTGTAGCTCAGTGTGTGGTTGAACGCTCTTATAGTTTGGTAAAGATGGTTTATACCCCATCATGATTTTTGGCTGTCTATCGACAAATTGAGGAGCTGATCGCCCTTAATCTCTTGTTGATAGTAGCTGGGATTGTGTTAGATAGGATATGCGTGTCTTGCAAGCTTGGATGGCGTGAGTAGTGAATTGTCTTGAGTTAAGCTAAGTGCTTAAGAATGGTTTTGATGAGTCGGCGCAGGAGGGTGCTGAGGTGTTTAATTTTAATGGAGTTTTGTTGCAAGTTTCATGGTCTTGCTTTAATCATGCTACATGTTGGAAATGTTTTATATTCCGCTGCAAATTAATAAGATGCCTTAGAATCAAAATGTTAATCAAGTTATTATTGTATGTTCATCCAAGTTTCTGTGCTATGTGTCATGACTAAATGCATGTTGTCTAATCGAGTTGTGAAATGTATGTTTCTGTGAGTTGAAATTGTAACGCCCAGAATTTGCGGATGTGATGGTCGTCACAACTTCCTTACGATCGTCATGACCGTTACGGTCGTGACAGCCCCTTACGACCGTCATGTTTACAAAATTTGTTGCACTCTGATTCTGTTTTCCTTAATTATTCGTCGGGTTAGATTGGGGTGTTACATACAATCCCTTGTTTTTCATATAATGCATCGAACTCTTTTGACACATACTCTCCACCACCATCAGTCCTCAGAATGTTTAGCTTTTGACCACTCTGTCTTTTGACCACAACTTTGAATTTGAAAAATACCTCGATCACATCACTTTTCTTCTTGATGAGGTAAGTCCATAACTTTTGACTGTAATAATCTACGAACTTGATAAAGTATTTGTTGCTTCCAATCGAATCCACCTGGATTGGACCATATACATCAAAGTATATGACTTCCAAAATTGCCTTTGACTTCCTTCCTACATCTTTGTTGAAGTTATTCTTGTGTTATTTCGACTGAACGCACTCTTCACACACTTCACTTGGAATGTCGATTTCAGGTAATCCTGAAGCCATATTTCTTCTCTTTAGCTCTCTGATGTCATTGAAGTTGAGATGGCTTAGTCAAAAATGCCGTAACCATTCATCTCTACTGGTTGCAGTTGCTAGGCACTTGTGCTCCATCACATTGAGTTTAATCTTGAAGGTCTTATTCTAAGACATTAGAGCCTTCAAGATCAACCTACCACATGTGTCGAGAACTCTCATCATCTTGTCTTTGACAACTACCTTATAGTTCTTTTCGACAAGCTGTCCTATACTGAGTAGGTTACTTTTCATGCCTAGTATGTATAACACATTAGAAATTATTGATTTCTTGCCATCCTTCCTCACGATCTGAACAACACTAACACCTTTAGCTGCTAAAGTGTTATCATTTGAAAACTTCACTGTGTTCTTCGTCGGCTCTGACATAAATTGTTGTGATGTTGTAATTGAACTAAACCAAATCATATATTGATAACTTAGTCTAGCCCCTTCCACAGCAGGGTCGGTTAAGATGTGTCGATGTCGATTCTTCCAATGTAGACACATCTCTTTTGAAAAGTCTTTCCAATGATTTAAACTCCATTGTGTATCCACCCTAAGTTGATGCCAGTCTCCCAAAGATGCCGGGGCGACTGGAATATCCTGAGGCATGACGAATTGCAATTTCACCCGATCACTTTGGTGCATCTCCACTTTAGTGAACCGAATGATAGGTGTTTTAGATATTCACACGACATCATTATTGGCGTTGGGTTGATGGTCGAGACGCTCGTACGGTATCCAGACAAACTATATTAACAATAGATTTACTGAGAAAAGCAAGGATGTGGTAATTAATAGACCAAGTAATGGTACATCGTTGGTAGATAAAGTACATCGTCTAACTCAATGTGTTCTATAAGGTTGCGATAAACGATTATTGAGTTCCTGGGACATCGTTGGTAATTCATTCCTGGAACAGACCACCTAAAAAAACGAGACACAAATAAATTAGTTACAAAGAAACATTTCACAAATAAATTAGTTATAAAGAAACATCGTTGGTATACACGTCTTGATTTTTAAAAACAAACTTCCTTGTTTGCATAAGGGAATATGAATGGATTCCAGTTGATAGGAGCCAGTGTTGGCATTCTAGACCAACTCCACGCTTGAAGGAGATAGGTGCAACCATAAAAAGTACAAGAATTTTTTTTGGAATTTTTACATAATGAACTATATAGATGGGCGAGGACAGCTAAACCCCAATTATATGTGCACACTTTATTAATGTTGTGCAACAATTATAAATACATAATATTTACACTATTTCCAGTACTTTCTGGAAATAAAAAATGACCAAATAATATCATAATATAGCACCGAGTTTTAAGTATCTTCTCATACTCAGTGGATTCCTCATTTAACATGATACTATTGTAGTATTCTCTTAGGTATTTCAAATTAATACATTGGCCCCTCGGTCGATCTTCACGTTGTGGCTGAGGTGTTTCGACACATAGAGGGGCGCCCAGTAAATCTTTGCAAAGTTGGTTATTAACACCAACTTTGCCGTTGACGACCTTACCATCAATTTGTAGGCCAAATAACATGTAGACATCTTGTAGAGTGACACCGAAAGGAAGGCGAAATGTGTGGGTCTCTGGTCTCTAACATTCTAGCAACGCTAGAATAAAATTGGGGTCCAGTGAGTACGATTTGAGTTTTATCAAATCACCAAAGCCACACGAATCTAGGTATCCTTCTATGAATGAGTCGTGTGGTATGTAGTCATGCACACGACAGCAAAACCTTGATACATTCTACCAAAGAATATAAATACCCTAAGTTTTAAAGAAAAAT
Source organism: Lathyrus sativus (assembly GCA_963859935.3). NCBI lineage: Eukaryota > Viridiplantae > Streptophyta > Magnoliopsida > Fabales > Fabaceae > Lathyrus > Lathyrus sativus. Next base: position 12,374 of record CAWUDS030003326.1, read on the forward strand.
TCAAATTAGTAAGGGATGATAAAATAAATAAAGCAAAATACGTACAAACTCTGTGATGTTCTTAATTGTTCATCTGTGATCGTTTCCCATTGTGAGTAGAGACATTGTGAGTAAAGTTTGATGAGTAGAGTTTGTAATGTGATGAGAAGAGAAGAGTTTGTACCTTGATGAACATGTATTTATAATGGTTAAATTTGATGAAAGGAGTCACATGAAAATGCATGGTGAAATATGATGAGAATGGCGCAAGGAAGCGTGCAAGTGTTGTCTTATAAGATTCTTGGTCATTGTCATGTAGAGAATATTGCAGTCATTGCTTGATAGAGTGTAATCTTGTCATGCATGTGAAGCCATTGCTTAATAGAGTGTAGTCTAGTCATGCATGCAGAGAATAGTGTAGTCTTAAAAGTGTAGTCCTGCAAGACTAATAGTGTAGGCATGTGACAACTTCCACTATTAATGCATGGTGAAACATGATGGACTTTGTGCAAGAAAGCGTGCAAGTGTTGTCTTACAAGATTTTTGGTCATGTAAAATGTAGTCTTATCATGCAAAGAGTCACATGAGGCATGCAAGACAATGAATAGTGTGCTTGTAAGACTTTAGTACAATACACGAACACAAATGACCTTTAATTTATTTTGTATTGAATTTTATAAATAACTATTAAAGATATGATCAAACATTTATCTTTTCATTTAATTTAATAAATTTTTTACAACCGTATCTATTTTAGATATATAATTTTAAATGGTAAAATACAAAGAAATAATGTGATACGCAATATTTTAATTTTTTATTTGTTAATTTTTGAAATTTTCAAAATAAAATTTTAATTTGTTATTTGTAAAAAAATATCACATGAACTTCTTTTAGTAAAGAAGCGTGTAAAACAATATCCTGCAAGACTAATAGTGTAGGCATGTGACAACTTCTTGGTCATGCAATGTGTAGTCTTGTCATGCAGAGAGTCAAATGAGGCATGCAAGACAATGAATGGTGTGCTTGTAAGACTTTAGCGCAATACACGAATACAAATGAACTTTAATTTATTTTATGTTGAATTTTGTTAATAACTATTAAAGATATGATCAAATATTTATATTTTCATTTTATTAAAGATATGACTTTAGTGTCTTGTAAGTGTAGTTGGTAAGACTTTAGTATAGCCTTTGAAGTGTAGACACGCGAGAATCTTGTAGGCATGCAAGACTATATGGTAGTTTGTAGGCATGATAAGAAATGTGCGTGCATGTGATAATGAATAGTGTTGTAACACATATGTTAGTCCATGTGATAATTATAAATGATAATAGGTAATAGGTAATAATAATAATAACTGAAATAATAAAAACAGAACAAGACATGTGATGAGACAAGACAATTGCATAGAAGAAGAAGTATAATGATAATTGAGAAAAAACAATACTGTGACCAAACTATATGTGTATTAATAAACTAGATATATATATTATCATATCATTTAGCAACATATCCTTGCAAACACTAAAAATTATAAAGCAATCCTTTCAAACAAGATTTTAGTAACGTATTTGTTATGGCTCAAACACCATAATACATGATCAGTGCACATCTAAATGGTGAGACTTTTGAATGTAACATAATCGGTTTCAATTTTCGAAATACGGACGTTACTAGGTTTTTGATTGACAGAAGATAAAAAAATTTACATTTGAAAGCGAGATTAGAAAAGAAACTACAATGTGGTTCAGTTGGCCAAATCATCTACAAGAATCCTGTGTTTTTTGGCGGACACGAGCAATGCAAAATTTTCCAGTTAAAGATTCGAGACAATGGAGATGTGTGTAACATGTTTCTTAGTCATGAATATTCTGGTTTCTCTGATATTGAGCTATATATTACGTTACAAAAACAACTGTCTAAACAACTTGATTCTTCTCAAGTTTTTTACGAATCTGATGACGAACAAGATGAAGTCGATGCCATTGGTGAAGAAGAAAAAGAAGTTGAAGTCATTATTGATGACATGATAAACAACGAGGAAGACATATTACCAGTCATTCATGTTTATTGCTTACCTCAACACATGACAAGTCTCAACTTAGGTGAAGATGAACCATCAACAGATATTTTTTACAATTCATACTTGCAAACAGAAGGAGTATTAAAAGAGGGAGACAATTTTCGTACAAAAGAAGACTGTGTTTGAGCTATAAAATAATATCACATGGGCTTATCAGCAGATTATAGAGTTGATCAAATGAATCTGACTCTGTATAAGATCTATTGCTGTAACAAGGTGTGCCCGTTTCGATTGACAACTTCTTTCTGGAAGAGAAGTGATTCATGGAAGATAGGGTCAATGGGTTCAGAGCACACTTGTATAATCATAACTCAAATGCATAAGCATCGCAAGCTCAACTCTCAATTGATATGCAATGAAATTCTGTCAGTCATTAGCGATAACCCTTCTTTGAAGGTGAGTACCATAATCTCACATATGGTTCAAAGATACAACTATACTCCTTCGTATAGAAAAGCATGGATAGCTAGGACTAAGGCGGTTGAAACGGTGTTCGGAAATTGGAAGGAGTCTTACAAAGAACTTCCAAAATACTTGGTGGCAATTGAACAATATTCTCTAGGGACTGTTGCTATCTTGGATACATTGTCGACGTATACGCCAGATGAGACTTATGTTAGTGGAAATGGCATTTTCCACAGACTCTTCTGGGCGTTTGAACCATTTATCAAAGGCTTCGCTTATTGTAAACATATTATTCAAATTGATGGCACATGGTTGTACGGGAAATATAAGGGAACACTACTCATGGTTGTGGCACAGGATGGGAACATCAACATTTTTCCAATAGCCTTCGCTCTAGTTAAGAGGGAAACTGCTAAGGGTTGTATTTTTTTCCTAAAAAATATCTGCTTATACGTTTCTCCTCGACCTAACTTATGTTTGATCTCTGATAGACACCCATCAATCGAGAGTGCATACAAGAATCTTGATAACGGTTGGCAGGATCTGTAACGCCCATTTTATTCCGATTAAATTTAGTTATGACTTTACCGTGTTTCGTCGCGTTGTATTCGTATTTGAAAATGTGTTTGTTTCGAATAAAGGAATTGAATCGGTCGAATTTTGGGCAAAAGTGCAGAATCCCGTAACAGTTTTAGGGAAAACTTCGAAAATTCATATCTCTCGATCCGTAAGTTGGTTTTAGTCCCTGTTCGAAGCGTTGGAAAGCTTAAGAAATGTTCTGTATAAGAAAAATGAAATTTGGTGATGTGACAGTCGTCACAGGCATGTGACGGTCGTCACGGTCGTGACGCTCGTCAGGAACTTGTTACGATCATCATAGTAATAAAATCCAGAGAATTGGACCGTGAGGAATTTTAGTACGGTTATTCCACATTTCACTTACTCTCATTTTGTCGGTTTTTGGAAAATAAAAACATAACTAAAAAGAAAGTATCGTAGTTGAGAGAAGGGGAGAACGAAAGAATCGTCGATCGGTGAAAATTGGAAGAGAATTGCAGGAGAGTTACCGTAAACCAGAACCGGAACCGGAAGCGTGGAATTGGCCTCTATTCTAAGGTAAGGGTGGGGTTCAATTCTATAACCGTGGGTATGATCGATTTCATGTAGGGAATCGATTCATAGGTATAATTTCTGTTAATCGATAAATGTTAGGGACAAGGTTTTTCTATGTAGGAATGAATGTGTTATATCGTTAGCAGTACGATGCTATAAGGTTTCCCTAATGGGGAAAATATGTAGGAATGAATGTGTTATATCGTTAGTAGTAAGATGCTCTAAGTTTTCCCTAATGGGGAAAAATATGTAGAAATGAATGCGTTATATCGTTATTAGTACGATGCTCTAAGGTTTCCCTAATGGGGCAAAAAGGTAGTTGTCCTAATTGTTCGTAATTAAACCTTGATAGAGATTTGTAATTAATTATGTGAATAGGAGCAGATATATTGTCATTACGATCGTATGTTGAATTCTTAATTGTTGATTTAAGGCTGTTATTACTCTCATACGTGAACAGGTGGAAAATGATAATGTCTTGAGTTGTATAAGAATGATGCTCTGTTATGGACAATTTGGTTGTAAGCATAAAGCTTTATTGTATGGCTGTTACGGTTGTGTTGTAGTCCATAATAGGTGCATTTCATGGCATATCATCTTGGTTGGCCTGAATTGGCGTTATTTGGAGTGTTGTCTCCTGAATGGGTTTTGGAGTGTTGGCTCCTATCCCGAGTTTTGGAGTGTTGGCTCCTGAATGGGTTTTGGGGTGTTGTCTCCTATCCCGAGTTTTGGGGTGATGGCTCCTAAATGGTACCACATGCATATGCACAGTTGAGTTGCATTGCTGAGTCGCATAAAGCTGCATAATTATGTTGGTTGTCAGTTGTTGTGGCATACGTGAGATATGGATTTGCTTGCAAATGATTGTCGTTGATGTTTATAAGTTTGCGAAGATTATATTGATGTGATATGATTTCTAATATGACATTTATCATGCCTTATGTTATGTTGTTGATATCTCACCCCTTTACGTTGTATGTTACCGCCATTGGTGGTAATTTGCAGGTAGCCCGGAATGAAGTTCCATTTTGTCGTTTAAGGTGTCGTTGGTCGCTCTGATACGTAGCACTCTTGGGGGGATGAACGTTTGCCGTTATTATTTTAGTTGATGTTTTGCTGCTGCACTTGTTATGACATTTTCATTAAATTGTTTTAATTGAACGTGTTGTAAGCTTTACTACAATTTCGTCGAAATAAGAATTGGTTGCATTATGAGTTAAATGTTAAGCAACGTTGTTGTCTGTTCATCCAATTTCGTGCTGCGTATGTTATTTGAAATGTGGCTGCATAAATGCATGTTGTCCGTTCAGTTGAATGTAACATCTCTGATATGAAGAATTCTGGGCGTGTGACGACCGTCACACCTTCATTACGATCGTCATACGTGCAATTTTTACGCTGTTGCACTCTGTTTGTTATTTGAGTTGTTGTTTTTCCTGTTATCCGCAAGTGTTAGAGTTGGGGTGTTACAGGATCCTCCCTTAAACCATGTGTATTGCATAAGACACATCGCTCAAAATTTCATGCGGGAGATCAAAGACAAAACGCTAAGGAAGAAGGTTGTGAACACAGGGTATGCACTAACAGAGCCCACATTCACACACTTCCATGAAGAGATCAGAGTGACAAATGCAGATGCATTAAGATGGATTGATAATATTCATCTAGAGAAATGGACAAGGGCATACGACAATGGGGTGCGATGGGGCCACATGACAACTAACCGATAACTACCGATAACTGCTTGGTAAAGGCAACATATTTTAGGCTCGGGATACTCTTTGATAACAGACGTACAAAGCGGGGTTCTGTATTACAATCTGGGTAGCTGTACAGTAATAGTTCAATGAAATTCATGAAGGACGAAGCTGCCAAAGCCAACACACATGTGGTCACAATCTTTGACCGTAATAAAGGTTGGTTCAGTGTTGTAGATTCAATTGATCACAATGAAGGGAGGTCTAGGGGATGTTACCGAGTGGATCTAGATAGGAGTTGGCGTGACTGTGGAAAGTTTCAGGCATTTCGTATGCCTTGCTCTCATGTTATAGCAACATGTTCGAAGGCTCACCAGGACCCAACCAACTATCTTTCTGCTGTTCACCAAATCATAAGTCTATGCAATATCTACGACACTAGCTTTCAGGTGGTGGCAAAGGAGGACTATTGGCCTCCATACGAAGGCGAAATTGTCTGGCATAATGATTTGATGCCAAGAAAGAAAAAGGGTCGCCCTAATAGCACGCATATTCGAACGGAGATGGATACAACAAACAAAATAGTCAAATTATGTAGTTCGTGCCGGTAGTCAGGACACAATCGTACAAAATATCCCAATGTAGGATCAAGCACAAGATCATAGTTTCTACTGTAACAATGTCTCTTTAAATCAACAACAAATTTCATTCCATTGATAACATACCTAAGCGATTACAATTAACAGCAACATAACTTAAACAAACATAACTTAATATCTTAACAACAATAATTAACAACAACATAAACTAATACCAAAATAACAATCCGAAAATAACAACAAAAAATCCAAATACAACAACTCAATGCATAAACTTGTCTAGAATATTACAACCATCAAGGTAATCTTCTTTGGTGTTAACATCATCATAAGGACACCAACATCATTTTCCACTTTTTTTCAATCACGAGTAACTCCATTTCTCCCTGACTCCTCAACTAGCCTCTTAATTTTCCTGATCTTTTCACCTACAACAATATCGCCTTCTAGCCAGCGGTTAAGTTCCCTATGCAAATGCTCCAAAGTCTGTGTGTTCCATATTAGGACCTTCATCGGAGGCTTTGTTGCTGAAAAATAAACTAGGGCATTTCTTTTCAATAGTGGAAATGTTGGAAGTGGTTTCTCCGATGATGATGACGACGACGATGAATGTTGATTTAGAAATGCAGACATTCTAGATTGATTTGAAAATATTTGTGATAATTGTTGTGAAGAGTTGAGGCTATTGGTGATAATTATTGTGAAGTAACAGATGAGTGTGTAGTCTTATTTATAGAAAAATGAAATAGTATAGTCCCTATATGATATGGCGTATCTACCCTTGAAAAACACATGATAAAAAAAAAACCACTCAACAATAAAAAACACATGATTAAAAAAAAAGGGATTGTGCCGAGGCGCTTTATCATATGGTGCCTCCTTAGGAGACTAGGGCATGATACAAGGGTGACACCATACCATATGGCGACTTGGTACATGTGATTTCAACTGTGGCGCCATATGATATGGCGACTTGGTATAATGAACATTGGTTCAGCTATATCATATGGCACATGTTGATTGTATGTCATATTGGTAATTATTTTGAAATCTAAGTTATATATGTATTTTTTTTTAAAAACCAGGTTATTTGAAAAAAAATTGAAAAATGTGATTAAATAATTGATTAATATTAAAAAAAATAGATGAAAAATATATGTTAATGATACAAGATAATTGTTTGTCATTGGTAAATATAAAAAAATAATAATGAACACATATTTGTCATTGATATTAAAAAAAATAAAAATATTTTAATTGATTAATATAAAAAAAAAGAGAAAAAATATATCATTAGTAAAATCTAATAAATATAGGACAAATATTTGTTGTTAATTCATAAAATAACACTGGACAAATATGTGTCACTAATATATAAAATAAGCACAAGTAAAAATATTTGTAATTATAATATAAAACAAGTACAGACACATACTTAAATATAAAAATCAATTCTATGCAAATTTATAAAATCCATCTCATCATAATTTAATATCAATATTCAAAATTAAATCATGATAATTATGATTGGTTTATTATACTACAATACAGATGTCTATCTATTTAACGAAAATACACCTTCAATAATTTTGTTAATCTTTATTTTCAACTATATTAATAAACTTAATACTAATTTTTTAATTTATTAAATATTTTATTAGTTTATATTTTTAAATCATAACAGTATATTACGGAACCGTGCGAAAGCACATTTTCTTGTATAGTTAACTTTATATTTCTAAACTACATTCGAAAATAAACGTTTTACAACAAAAACAAATACTATATTCTACAGTTACAAAAAGAATATTATTCTTATACACTTTGAAAATAACCTTTTATAAAATTTCAGAAAAAGTAACAGATCTCAGTTAACATAGTTTTCTTCAACCAAAAGAGATTCAAGATCATTTTGCAGCTGCCTATTATACTTTCTATTCCATGCGTTTCCTGATTCATGCATGATGTAAAAAACCACCTTCAAATTCACCCAAACACAAAAAAGGTAAATATTTGTGAAGACATGAGAGAGATGTTAAAATATTTTAAAATAGATGATATACTTTGATGCTTCAAATTTAATGATGTATTTCCTACCTGCCTCCACAAACCTTTAGCCAAATTTATGCAAAACAATTAATAGTCTGGTAGTCTTATAAATACTATTAACTTATTTCTCTACTTTGTGTATAATACAGTACTTTTTTAGTAAGACTTTCTAATAAAAATTAATAGGCTCATAATCTTTTTGGATATTTATTAAACTAAAAACCTTATTATTTTGATAATTTTTACTCTAAGTGAATAAACTTTTGGAAACAAGTACACGTTAGTACGAATGGAAAGTGAACTCAATTTCTTTAGTCGAGCATTGAGTTTGAATTTTGGTAAATAAAAAAATATGATTCAGGGAAGAGATTTTATTAAATATTCCTAATTTTAGAAATTAATAAAAAAAAAAGTGACTATTTCATATCAATAATATAATTTTTAGAAGTTTTACATCAAACTTGGTTTTAAATTGAAAATATCTTAACACAACTTATGTACGTACAACAAACTTAATATAATCAAAATTTGGTTTACTACATTTTGAAACAATTATACCTAGAACAATACTTGTTAGTTATCTAGGTGACAATATTTATTTTTACGTTAATCTCCTAATTTAATTAAAGTTTAAAATTTTTCATTATATATATATATATATATATATATATATATATATATATATATATATATATATATATATATATATATATATATATATATATATATATATATATATATATATATATATATATATATATATATATATATATATATATATATATATATATATATATATATATATATATATATATATATATATATATATATATATATATATATATATATATATATATATATATATATATATATATATATATATATATATATATATATATATATATATATATATATAAGTTAACTTGATCATGGGAGTCAAAACCATTTAAATCATTCGATGTGTGGTTTGATCATCTGGAATTTTTAAACTTTGTTAAAGTTTCGTGGGATGCTATTACTATGACAGGCAGCGCTTGCAACATTTTGATTCAGAAATTTAAGGGGTTTAGAGAAAAGTTGAAATGGTGGAATAGATATGTGTTTGGATGGATCGATTTAAAGGTAGAAGGTGGTGTGAATATATTAAACCAAATTGAGGCTCACATGGCTGAAACTGATGTGGACATTCCAGACGAAATCTTGAAGAAAAGAAGCGAATCGCAAGTCAAAATTTGGAACAAACTCCATCTTAAGAAAAGCTTGCTTAATCAAAAGTCAAGATCTAAGTGGGCGGCAAAGGGGGACTCCAACTCGAGCTTTTTCCACTCAGTGATCAATGCCAAGCTGAGGGTTAATTCCATACATGCACAAAATATTGGCTCTCATGTTGAGGACGATGCTGAAATAGTTAAACAGATTATCAAAGAACACTTTGCATCAAAGTTCCAGTGCTCTCAAACTAGCATACCAGATATGGATTTGTCCGATCTTGCCAAGCTATCCTCTGATGATAATGAGAAGCTCCAAGAACCTTTTTCTGTTGAGGAGATTATTGAAGCTATAAAATCTTGCGACAAGAATAAAAGTCCATGCCCGGATGAGTTTAATCTGACTTTTATTAAGAAAAGATGGAAGGTGATTGGGGTGGAGGTTGTTGTTAGCTTCCAATTTCGACTCCTGGTATTAATTGATGGAAACAATAAAGAAATTTATATGAAGTTATGAGAGATTTCGACAAAATGGGACACTTATTTTCAGTCGAAACTACCTTGTCGCGTAAGGAGGATATGTTGAATAAGATATAAAGAAAAATATTTTAAAGTCTTAGAAGGTGATTGACAGAAGATGATGATGTTGTTTCGGCATGTGATTTGAATTCCAATAAAGGAGAGAACTTTTGTTCTTATCTAGATTTGTGAAGGAGACACGTGGAGCTTTATCAAAGAAAAGGGGCATGTTGAGCACCACTTGTCATTTGTTTATAGGAAGACCGTTAGAGTCGGTTATTTTTTATCATTATAAATAGAAGGTTCTAGTGTTAGGATCGGGGGTGTTCAAAATTGTACGAAGTTTTTGAAATTACTCAAAGTATCCGCGTGTAGAGAAAAGAGTGTGTCGAAGAAAATATACGTTTGACAAACATCATACTTTTTACACTTTAATGCAAATTTCATCTTTTTACCACAAAGTCTATCTTTTTATTATTCAAGTTATTTTTCAACGCATTTAATTGTCTTTGATTAAGTTTCTGAACTTTACTTCCTTTAAATTTCGAAGTTGATAGTTGTTAAATCATGAGTATTGTTGAAATATTCACCATTTCCCAAACTTTAAATTAAGAATTACTATCACATGTTTTAAGATTTGTATGGTCGATCCTGTACGTAACCCAATTCTTTTTCAATTGGAAAGAGCAGCGGTTGTTTACTAATTTTCATAGTAAACAAATTGGCACGCCCAATGGGACAATGCTAGTAGTGTTCTTGTTGTAATTTCGTTTTGTTATCTTTTCTCTTTTAAAACATTGTTATATGTTATTAAGAAGTGGCAAAGTAGCCACCAGTAAGGATGGTAGACCAAGGAGAAGATATACTAAGAGAATGGCAATTCCAAATCAACCAAATGTTTCGATTTATCAAAGTTCATCGAGTAACAATCGAGAACCACCCCAAGTATCTTCGATTGGGGAAACAATGGTCCCAGTGACTATATTAGAACCAATGCCATCTATGGCAAGTTCGATGCTCACGCAATCGATTACCTATAGTGAGCATATTCTAAATTATACTGGGCCAATGGGCCCTCTAGTAACTCCTCCACCAGTGGGGAATGCTTCGAATAGGCCCTTCATGCCCCCAGGTTTCTCTATGCCTTTTGGCAATCGAGATTAACCTTATGGAATGCCAACATCCATGATGGTGAATTTTCATATCTCCGCCTCAACATTCTCAGAACCTGTAGTGAATGTTACTTCGCCATTACAAGGATTAGGATCTAGGATAAACATGGGTCAAAATAGCCAACCTTTAGGAGTTGGTTATTCCACCCAAATGCCAAACTTGACCAATAATTCTGCAGCAGTCATTAGGTAACAAATGGATGAGAGTAACCACAAAATGGTCCAAATGTTGGCCCAAACAATGAGGACGATTCTTAATCCCCTAATACAAAGCACCACTCAATCCAACAAACAAGTGACGACACAGATGACACGCCTTGCATATTTGTTTGGAGTACCGCAGCCTCGTCGACATCCACATAGAGAATACATATTGACAAATCAAGGAATAACCCTTGAAGAAGATCCCACTATTAATCAGGTTCAACAAAACCAAAGAGATTCACCCCATGCAAATCTAGCCGATGCAAGAGTTGCACTCGAACAACCTAGAGTCGAACTTCCCAGAGCCCAACCTCAAATTCCCATTGAGGAGAGACCTAGGGTAGTAATGGTGAATAGGGACCAAAATGATGATAACTTTGTACAACAGATTCGATGTGATGATACGGTCGCGGATAACAATCTAGCAGCCATGGTCGAAAGGATAATGGCGCAAAATGGGGTAAACTTTGGTCTTCAGAGGCCAAACTATAATTCGCCATCATCAAAGTATATTTTACAATCAGACCTACCCCCTAGATGGAAAGTTCTTAAGTTCACTAAGTTTTCTAGGGATACCACTGAATTCACTGTAGAACATATGGCTAGATATTTGATAGAGGCTGGAGAGATTTCGAATAATGGAAATCTTAGGATAAAATATTTCCCAAGTTCTCTCACCAAAAATGCTTTTACATGTGTCATACCCCAAATTTTGACTCCTAGATTCCATTATCATTCTAGGAGCATCAAGCATTGTTTCCTAACCCTAACCTTGTTTCAAGTTTGTTGTTAAATTCATCTGAATTAGTGTTTTGCATATGTGGAATCAAGAGGATTATTGCTTGATCAGTCAATGTTTTGGATTGACCATCATTCAAGTAAAGTTATACTAGATTAAAGAAGCTTTATATTCAACAAAAATCAAGTGTTAATTGATGCCATTGAAAATCAATTGAAGCCCAATTTCATCTAACCCCAAATTAGGGTTTTCATCAAAAAAACCCAACTGTGCCTTTGACTTTTGACCCAAGCATGATCCCAAGCCTTGGGACATGATTCAATATGTCCATACACATCCTTGAAGCCTACTTATGGTTTTTGAGAAGTCCCAAGTGGCAATTTCATTGAAGATCACACAATTGAATTCATTTGATTCATAGTTCATCTGACAAGTGAGCTAGGAGTTTCGAAGAAAATAAGTTGAGGTCCAAAACCTGATTTCTATGTCATTTTCATGCCAAGACAAGTTGCAAAATAATCCAAATCTGCATGATCCTTTGATGGACAACCTTGATACTTGAATACCTATCTCTTATCATAATATTGCACTACTTTTTAAGTCATTACACAAGGGTTTGAAGCATGATCCAAGTTTCATACCATTTATGGAAATTTTGGCATAAAGGTGTGACTTCCATTTGCATAAAGCAAGGCCTTTCCCCAAAATCAGTTCTTGTCTAACACCCCACTTCCCAAATTAAATAAAATTGCAAATAAATCAATTAAAATATCAGAGCTTCCCTTCTAAAAGTGGGATATTACTTTTCACAAAAATTTCCACAAAATATTTCATTAAAAGATTTTCAAAATAAGCAGCGGAAAAGAAATTTGTCACAACATATATTCATATATGTACATCATCTCATACATCATGTTCGGCCATCTGCCCAAAATATATAAAACATCATCAATAGGATCCATCATCAAAATATGATACGACACAGAGTATAAACAAAATCATCAGATAGGCAATAAACTCCCCAAAGCCCCGTGTTACGTATCAGAGCATCCTAGACTCGATCAGCACACCGCTATCCAACTAGCTAAACACCTGGATTATCTGTACTTCTTAAGAAGCACAGACCACAACAACAGCAAAGGGGTGAGAAAACATGATCAAAATATAACGGTAAATGTTTACATGAAATAAAGGTAGTAAATAAATACATAATCACCCCACAATTCATCATACACGACCTATTGTCCAATCATCAATCACAACATACAATAATGCACAAATGCAACTCAACACATGCATGCGGTACCGTCGTAAACTCAGGATAGATCGCATACACTCCATCCGAGCAACGATCTATCTCTACCAAGCTCCTCCTGAGCCCATATAATCAAATCTCAGGATAGATCGCATACACTCCATCCGAGCAACGGTCTATCCCTACCACGATTACGGGTGAATCACATACACTCCATCCGAGCAACGATTCAACTTCGCAATCGCCGATGGACACTTGGCCATCAACCCTCCTCAAGGGAGCAACACGATCCTATTGATCCCATCATGCATCATGCCATGCATACACCAACATCAAGCATACTAGGTGCACACGATCCTACTGATCCATCATCATACAACACACAACCATCAAACACACAAGGTGCACACGATCCTATTAATCCATCATCATACATCGCCTATATATATATATATATCACACAATCAATCAATCGAATTAATCACATTCGACATCGGCAAAACAACCCTATAACACTCAACATACACCCAACATCTTTGCACTATCTCTGTACATCAAACAGATCACAATCATCAACATTAGATGAAAACAGCTCAAATAAAACAAAATCCTGCTACGTTCGCTACCTTGCTCACTACGCGAGCTCCTAGCGAACACTCGCTACACGTTTGCCTAGCGAACCTACTCGTGAATCACACTTCTGAGCTATTGGAAGTGTTCGCTACCACTTCGCTGGGACTTCGCCTCGCGAATCCTTCGCTACACCACTCGCCTAGCGAACCTGCCAGCGAGTACAGAAAAATGCCCACTGGAATGGCTCACGACCTAGCTCGCCTAGCGAGTGCTCGCTACTCACTCGCCTAGCGAACATGCTAGCGAGTGTCTGCGATTTCAGAAAAATCCCACTTTGCAGAATCTCAATAGCAGCTCAAAATTCAACAAATTCTCTCCAGATTAGTACCAACAACCTCAACTTAGCATTCTACATAAATTCTACCCAACTAATTCTAAAATCATCTGATAAAACATCAACTTTTGCCGATTAATCCACTTTTGGCTTAAAACCTTAGTCTACTCCGAAACATCCAATTCACCCAAACAATCATCAAAAATTACATGCAATGATTCCACCATGAACAACAAGAATCAAAAGCTTAATCAACCACATGCAATCATCATCATCAAAACCTATGGGGTTAAGTACTCCCTAACTACCCTTATTCATGCATTACCAATTTCTCATCTATTTTCTCCCCCCTTACCTCAATAAGCCGCTTGATCGATGATAATCCGCAAATTCCAACAGCTTGATCTTCTTCTTCCTCTTGCTCAAGCTTGCTTCCTTCCCTCTTACTCCTCTTGATCGTGCTTCTACCGTGTTCTTCTCTTCTCCCTTTTTCCAAATGTCACTTATGCCCCTAATACCCAAATTCTCCTTTAATTCCAAATAATTCCAAAAATATTATTAAATATAATAATAATAATAACAATAATAATAATAATAATAATAATAGTAACAACACTACTAGTTATCATATTATTTTTATTATCAATTATATTATTTTAATATTATGGAACATAGTTTCTCCAACAATTCCCACACAAGCACGCCGAAAATAAAATAACACTGGAAAACTTAAATAATTAAAATGGGCGTTACATCTTGAGCCTCTCAAACTATCCTATCTGCACTCAAGCACCCTCTCAAAGCCAAAAAGATCTCAACCACTCAAGATATTCTTGTACCTTGCCTTGGAACCATGAAAACTATCCAAACCACCAAGTTAGATTACAACCAAACCAAGTTACAACAAGTTGCAAATTCTGTTTCCAAGCCTTGCCATATAAATAGAGGTGCAAGTCATGTAGAGGGGGGGGGGGGGGGTTATAAGAGGAGAGAGAGGTTGAATTGAAGAGAAAAACAGACTTCAAAGCATCCCAAAGCTCCCACATCAGATTTTATCTTCTAGCCATCACTTCAAACAAAAAACCACCACTTTGCATAAACTCATCCAAAACAATTTCCAATCACAAAACCACCAAACAAATCATCCTAACACATCACAAAACATATGTTAGAGGTGTTCAAGCCATCACAACCATCCAAAACCTCAGAAATCAAAAAGTCAATTCTCAATCCACAAATTGTTGACTTTTTGCATTTTCAAAGCCAACTCCTTATTCTGACCATTTCCAAACCTTCAAACACTTCAAACACCTTTCATAAATCATCACTAAGCTGTTCCAAACTTGATTTTCCATCTGTAACTTCATTTACTTGAAGTTCTATATTGGCCACTTTTCCATTTTCGCAAGAAGAAGGGGTATTTTATTCTAAGGGTTTTCATTTGATTCCAAGCATTAAAAGAGACTCTTAGAGGTGTATTGAGGTTGTTCAAATCAACAAATCATTTATGTAAGCATCTTTCTTGAAGTTTCAAGTTTGGCTTCAAGAGGTAAGTTTACTTGAACTTTGAACTTTGCAAATCATGTTGTGCTTTGATGTACATTGATCATAGATATGTTTGGTATGTTGTGTGTAATGTGTTTGAACCATCATGTTAGTTCTTAATTGGCAGACGTTTTGATAAAACTAGGTGTTATCATAAGATGTCCTACAAGATATCGTGACATCTGTCTGTCAGGATCAGCAGGTTGCTCTGTACCTGTTAACAGGTCTTTTCTCCATGATGTCAAACAAGATGTCTTGATACTCATGGACTAAACATTCGGTATGAATGTATTTATGTGTCCATATCTTTTTGTGCAAGCTTGCTGCACTATTCTGGTGTAGAATCTGCGTATTCTTAGTGGTGTTCTAAAGGCGTTTCTGATACACTTATTATGGATCAGATTTGATTTGATATGGAGTTATCCTCAAAATATTGATTGAAGATTGGAAAAATGATTTGATTAGATCTGATTGATCAAATCAAATTTGTTACATTGTTGCAATTTATGAAGATTGAAATCTTCTCAAAACCTGCTATTACTTTTGCCACAACCCAAGCCCATTCTGCATTGCTATTTAAAGAGGCGTAAACCCTAGCTTGAAGATCAGAGAAGCAAGGATTAAAAGTGTGTGCATCTTAAGCCTTCGTGTGTGTTAGGTTTTTGACCCATTCACTCATTATTTAATGTGTGAATTGGACTAAGTTGTTAATTGTAAATTGTTCACTCAAAGCTTTTAAGCAAGATCAAGTTGTGACTTTGAAAAGTGTCTTCTAAAGTCTTCTTATTTTATTGACTGTTATCACTGCTGTGATTGAGGGGGAGTGAAAGGTATCTCCTGTCTAGGTGTGTTCTAGGAAGAAGTTGTATAGGTAGAGATTAAGTGAGGAGTTATAAACTGGGAGTTTAGCTCTGAATTAATTCTACTGTTAGTGAATTTCCTCCCTGGCTTGGTAGCCCCTAGACGTAGGTGTGGTTTCATGGACAAATAAGGAGGATTTGTGAACAGATCACCTGTTTTGAACATGAACAATTATGACTACTGGAAACCTAGAATGGTTTCCTTCTTAAAGTCTCTGGACAGTAAGGCATGGAAAGTTGTCATCAAGGGATGGGAACATCCTATGATTGTTGATAAAGATGGAAAGACTACAACTGGATCAAAACCCGAGGAAGAATGGACAAAGGAAGAAGATGATCTAGCTCTGGGAAACTCCAAGGCCTTGAATGCCTTGTTCAATGGAATTGACAGGAACATATTCAGGTTGGTGAACAACTGTGAAATTGCTAAGGAAGCATGGGAGATTCTAAAGACTACTCATGAAGGCACATCGAAGGTAAAAATGTCTAGACTTCAACTCCTTATAACTAATTTTGAAAGCCTGAGAATGAAAGATGATGAAAGCATACATGAATTTCATATGAATATTCTTGAGATTGCCAATGCTTCAAGTGCTCTTGGTGGAAAGATGTCTGAAGAAAAGCTGGTAAGAAAAATTCTTAGATCTCTCCCCAAGAGATTTGACATGAAAGTAACTGCCATAGAGGAAGCTCAAGACATCTGTAAGATGAGAGTTGATGATCTCATTGGCTCTCTACTAACCTTTGAAGTAGGAATAGGTGACAAAGCTGACAAGAAAAAGAGCATAGCCTTTGTGTCAAATACTAAAAGAAAAGATGATGAATCTGATGAGGATACAAATAAAAGTTTATCAAAGGCCATGGTTCTGTTGGGAAGACAATTCAACAAGGTAATAAAAAGAATGGATATAAAAACAAGACCAAATGTCAAGAACATCTCACTTGACATCAGTAAGTCAACTGATGCAGGAAGAAGAACTAGGACTGAAGAAAAATCCTCAAATAGCAAAGGGATACAGTGTTATGAGTGTGAAGGTTTTGGTCACATCAGATCTTAACACCCTACCTATCTTAAGAAGCAAAAGAAAGGTCTAGCTGTTTCATGGACTGATGAAGATTCTGACAGTGAGATTGAAGAAGAATCTACCAAACATGTAACTACCTTGACTGGAAAATACTATTCTGATGAAGACTCCAGTAAAGATGAATTGACCTTTGAAGAACTAGCAGCTTCCTACAAAGAACTGTGCCTCAGAAGTGAAGAAGTTTACCAGTAAGGTGAAAAACAGAAGAAACACATCGTCAAGTTAACTGAAAAGGAGGAACATCTGACAATTATCAATGGTTTGAATGATGAGGTTGCTGAACAAGCTAAAACTATTACTAAATTAACATATGAAGTTGCTCAACTGACTTCCCAACTTAACCAAATGGGAAAGTCTGTTAGAATGATGAATAGTGGTACCAAAACCTTGGAAGAGATTCTTCAATCTGGCAAAAGATATGGAGACAATACAGGGTTAGGATTCCATGAAGACTATAACTCTGCCTATCACCACAAATCCTCTGGATCAAGGCAGATGATGTTCTAACAGATGTCTCAATATTAGACAGAAAATAAACCAGCCAACCAAGAAAATTCCAAAGATGGCGATGTCATTACTATGGTCGCTTTGGTCAGATAAAGTCATTTTGCTTCAAACTGCATGGATATCCAAACTCTACTCCTCAGACAAGACCTAACCAGAACACTCACCATTCCAAGAAGCAATGGGTTTCCAAGACTCCAGTTACAAAACAATAGGTACCTAAAACTACTACTTTCCTCATAGCCCATATGTCCCTAAAAGTTTCTACTAAGGAAGATTAGTACTTTGACAGTGGGTGGTCAAGACACATGACAGGGATCAGAAATCTATTAGTGGGCATCAAACCTAACTCAACCAGCTATGTGACCTTTGGAGATGGGGAAAAAGGGGAAATCAAGGGGATTGGAAAACTGAATTATCCAGGAACACCAGATCTTGACAATGTGTTGTTACTTAAAGGATTAATTGCCAATCTAATTAGCATCAGTCAACTATGTGATCAAGGTCTAAGTTCCAACTTCACTAAACTTGAGTGCTTGGTTACTAATGAAAAGGGAGAGCTGATCATGAAGGGAATCAGATCCAAGGAAAATTGTTATCTATGGACCTCTCTGAACTCTAAGTGCACTCTTGCCAAAAAGGATGAAATAAGACTATGGCACCAGAAACTTGGGCATGTGCATCTAAGAGGAATGAAGAAGATTATATCTATGGAAGCTGACAGATGTATTCCTCAACTAAAAATTGAAGAAATAAAAATATATGGTGAATGCCAAATAGGAAAAAAAACAAGGATGTCACATCAGAAGTTCCAACATCTCACTTCTCTTAAAGTGCTGGAACTTCTTCACATAGACTCAATGAGACCTGTGCAAGTAGAAAGCTTTGTTGGAAAGAAGTATGCTGTTATAAATGCCATGCAAGAAGAGGTGGGAAAATTCAAGAAAACTTTGAAGTATATCAATAGGACAAGTAAGTATGGGAGGTTATATAATCATGAGTCTGGGTGTATGATGTCTGGATACTGTGATTGGGCTGAAAGTACTAATGACTGGAAGAGCACATCTGGAGGCTGCTTCCTTTTGAGAAACAATCTCATCTCGTGGTTTAGCAAGAAAAAAACCTGTGTACCCCTATCTACTGCAGAAGCAGAATACATAGCTGATATGAGTAGATACTCTCAACTTATTTGGATGAAGCAGATGCTCACAGACTATAATGTCACAGAAGATGTCATGACATTATACTGTGGTAACCCGAGTACTATGAATAGTCCTAAGAATCCTATGCAACATAACATAACTAAATATATTAATACAAGGCATCATTTTATTAGGAAGCTTGTTGAGCATGTCACTACAAAAAATCAAATGATGAATAGTTTCACCAAAGCTTTGAATGTTATTCAGTTTGAGACCCTGAAAATAAAATTGGGGATCTGTACTTATGAGAATTTATAGCAATTACTGCTAAGAGGGATTTCTACTTTTGAAAGATGTTTCTTACTTAAAATAGAGATGTTCCAACATCCCTCTTTATTACACAACACGCCTTTGCCTACTCAAATAAGCAACCCCACTCAGATTCTTCCCTCCAACTTCCCTTTCAACTCCCACACCTCCACCACTTCTCAGACTACCTCCCACTCTCTTCCATTCTCTATTCTGCAACCTACCCTCAGTCTCCTTAAAAATTATTTCTCAGGAATACCAAAATGTCTCCCAAACGTG
This sequence comes from Lathyrus sativus, assembly GCA_963859935.3. NCBI lineage: Eukaryota > Viridiplantae > Streptophyta > Magnoliopsida > Fabales > Fabaceae > Lathyrus > Lathyrus sativus. The sequence continues at coordinate 32,030 of CAWUDS030003326.1, forward strand.
ATGTTGCCCCATCAAAGACTTCCCACTCTGATGCTCATCCCATGAACATCTCCTTCGAAGATGTTCTTGACGTGACCCCTATTTCCATGGTTCCTGGTCAGAAAAATGAAGCTCCCAAGACCACACCTTCACATACAAACGAGTCCCAATAACCCTTCAAAGGTAAAAATTTTGATTCCTCAACTGACAACATTGCTAAAATGAAGAACAAGGAAGGCTCTGCCTATGTGGACAGATCCATTAGGGAACTTGTCACCAAGATTCTCTATAAAGGTTATAATGTGCATGGTATTTCCACCCCTCTATCTCGTTTTGATCCATCCCCAAGCTCTGATGAGAACCCTGAAAAAAATGCTGAAATTCCCTCTACTGTTGACAACCCTAACACTGAGAACTTGGAAAAACTTGCCAGTTCTGTGATTCATGATAAGGGTAATGATGCAGGCCTAAATGATGATGAAGCTAAAGATACTGGTCAAAATGATGATATGAATGATGCTCCTGACAATATTATAGATGTTAAAGATGTGCCATAAGATGATGAGCTCATAAAAAATGCTACCCCAAGTATTGCCATAAGACTGGTGACTAGAAAAGGAAAAGTTGTGCTTGAGGAATCCCCTTCCAAAAGCCAAAAGAAGAGGACTCCTGTTGGACCCCCCAAGGCATGGAGCAAGGTCTCTCTTGCCTCCAAGAAGAGAAAGGTAATTGTTGAGAACACTGACTCTGATGAAGATGTTATAAAGGATGTTCCTGACAAGGCCCATGTGAAGAAATCCACTGCCAAGAAAAATCCTAGACCAGTGGGTCTCAAAGCTCCTTGAGAGGAGAAGTGTGTGTATGGGTGTTACCTTCTATCTTGAGGATCATCAGAGGGTCATGAGGTTACCTATTTGGATAAGGAATGGTTCAAACGATCAATGTGCATCTTGAGGGTCCTATATGGAAGTTATTTGATCACTCAAGTCATTTACAAGAACTTCAATCAAGGGATAAGAAGTTAGGGTTTCATCTAGTCAACCTAAAGTCAACTGTCGACTTGAGAAGGTTCAAGACTTGATTCTTGATCATTTGAAGCCATGGGAAGTCATCATGAGCCATCTCTAGTGTTATGTTGAGATCAAATCAATCAGATTCAAGAGTTCAAGAAGTTACTAAATTAGGGTTTCAGTTGATTTCAGTGTAAAATCCCCTCTTTTAATGCCTAACTTCAAGGACAATTTTCATTAGGATACAAGTCAAATCTCATTTTCCAACAAATATGTGTTGCGTTGAATCTCACGTGGCTTGTCAGCTTGTTTAATGAAACTCTGCATTTCATTTAGTTTTGATTTCAGATGGAATTGGGCATAGTGTTTGTGCTAATGACACCCCCTGATTGAGGCCCATGCGCGCTTCTCAAGTGGTTTTTGTTCATTCCAGTTTGCTAGATACACCCCTTTTCCAATTGCATTTTCTTTTTATTTCTTTTTATTGTATTTTCATTTTAATTCATTTTAAAATAGTTTTACACTTTACAAAAATCTCAAAAAATATTATTCTGACATTTTAGGATGTTAGGATATTTTTCCATTTTTTTATTTATTTATACTATTTTAAATTGAATTTATAATTTAATGTTTTTCATGGTGTATACCTTGTTTTGAACATGATCATTTACCACAATTTAAAAACCCCCTAAGACTAAATTTCCTCTCACACTTAGGTGATTGATTGAGGTATTTTTGAGGGTTGGTTTGAGGTATTAATGATCATGATTCAATTTTTTCATTGGCTTTTTGTGGACCCTCGATGCTTGCCTGACAAGTTGAATATGTTGCCTTCTTGGACCAAGTTGGTGATGCTTTGAATTGACTCTTGCTTTGATTTTTTGCACACTGACTTTTGATTGATTCAACTTAGTTTGAGTATTTTATTTGGAATTTATTGGAGTCTTCTTCTATTTTTGGTGATTGCTTTAAGTTCAAGTCATTTTAATCATGTGTATGCATACATTCTTGATCCTAGTTTTTGGGATATGATCATGAGTGATCCCTTGAGCATCTTTTAAGCTTTGTTAGCTCTTTTTAACATGCTTGAGGTTCTGCCTTGCATGTTTAGAGGTCAATTGTGTGTGTACCTTGTGCCACAAGTTATGTTTTGATCTTGTCTTTCCACTTGTTTGAAGTGTGAGATGTTTAGATGGACTTTGGTCCTCTAATTGAACTTGATCATTCTTGTGCTTGCCTTCCATTTTGATCTTGAATTTGAAGCATCCCATTTGTGTTTCACTTCTGCTCTTAGTGGACTTGGACTTGTTCATGATTATTTGGTGATGTTGATTCCACTTTGAGTTTGTCATGAGCAATTGACCTTCTTTTGATTTGTGGTGTTGTTTTTCTTTACTTGAGCATTAAGTAAGTGTTTGGTTGAGTTAATCATGAGTTGGTGGCTTCCCCATTCTATTTCCTCCCCCACTTCTTTGGATATGCATCCTTTGTGTGCTTTTGTGTTAGCACCTTTCTTCTTTAGATGATTGATGGTATTTGGTTGTAGGAGCTTGCTTCTCCCATTTCATCTCATCTGTCTGGATTTGTTTAATTCCTCCCTCTGAGTCTTGTTTCACCTTTTCATATTTGAATTTGTGTTTGCTTCTCATATCTCTTTTCATCTGGCAAGACTTGTTCAAATCCTTCATTTCGTTTTCATATGTGATTGATTATGTTTGGTGTTTACTTGTGCTTTTTGCCATTATCCCTTAGGATTCCTAGTCCCTCTGTTTAAGATGGGAGTAGGAGAGACATTAGGATTTCAATCCTTTGCATGATAATATTAGGTAGTATCCCTTTTCATCCCAATTTTAGGACCATTTTGTATGATAACATTAGGGTTCACCAGTTACCCTTAGAGTCTTGTGTCTTCTCTTCTCATCTCAGAATCTCTTAAGACACTTAATAAAGGATAACAAGTGTTGTATGCTATGAGCCTTAAGTACATGAGGAATGATAAGTAGGGGGCCTTTTCTCACATTATCTAGAGTGTTTAGTGTATGTCCTTTGGGCGATATGCGACGTGTTCGCTCGTATGTCATAGTCTTTAGTGCAACATGAGTTTCATATTAACTCAATTCACTTCTCATAAAAAACACAAACAAAAATCAAACTTTTTTATCCTTCAGGATTGTTTCAAACCTAATTTTCAGAAAGAGTATGTTACATTTCCGTTCTACCGCAAACAGGCATCGTCCATAACTGCTGGAATTGAAACGTAACATTTACACATAAAGCTCTTAACTAACCAGTGGTCTAGGTTTCCTGAACTACATTTGCTCTGATTTCTCATACCAGATGAGGATACGTAAGCACAAGACAGCAATGTCTTGGCGAGCAACCTTTCCCCCCATCACCTGTAGTTTCCCGAACTATGTTGACTATGACTTTCCCATTGCACGAGGGAATACATAGGCATAGGGCGACGATGTCCTATTGAGTATGTTCTTTCCTTTCACCCTCCGTTTAGCATTAGCATTAGATATCTTTCACCCATAGATTAGACAACAAGCTTGGATCCCGTTGAGTACGACGGACGTGGGGGGTCCTTATACCTTCCCCTCGCATAACCGACTCCCGAACCCAAGATTTGGTTGCGATGATTTGTCTTTCCATTTCTCTTAGGTTTTCTTTGATCGTTTCCTTTCCCTCTCTCTGGGATAAATAATGTTCGGTGGCGACTCTTCTGTCTAGTTTGCCGACCCCTTTTTCGCAGTCATGCGACAGCTGGCGACTATGCTAGGGATTGAACCCAGAGTCTCTAGTTTCCTATGCGAGTCAATCCTAACGCTTGTTTGTTTATGTTTGTGGGTGTGTATATTTGTATGCATATGTGTTTTATGTGTACATGATTGCATTAGCATTTTATTTCCTGTACTTTGTTATTGTTATTATCTGCTGCTGTGCTGTTGGGTGGGTGTTCCATTGAGAGATAAGCCCAATACCCAGGCTTGAGTATATACATAGCATTAGTGTGGAGAGTAGTGAGGGCTTACATGTTTGGCATGCAATAGCTCTCATGAAATTCACGTTCAGACGAGATTTTCTTTGATGACATCCTGTCCAGTCCGTTTCAGATAGTTGATAGGATGTTGAATCTGAAAATTGTCGACTCTGGAGACTGATCATTTGGAAGTCAGTTAAGTGAGGCCTCCTCGTTTGACCATGTTGCCAAACCATAAATAGTGAACATATCATTGTTTCTCGAGAGTCTGTGACATTGAAGACCGCATAGGATGCCGAACCTTATCAGATATTAGGTCCATACCTGTGAGTGGGAGGGTTATGTAGGAAAACTGACCTCCAACCAGCCCAGATTTCTCGTCAGTGCGGACTTTTGATCTTTGATACCGTGGGTATTCTGATGTTCTGCATCTCAGTCAGCAACACAAGAGTCTTGATCCCCTGTTTGCATCTGCATTTTCATTTGCATTTTAACATTTGCATGTATTTGTGTTTCACGTGCATATTTTCCCTTTCATTCTAGTAATCTAATCCACCATCAGTATGGAGCCTGGTTTCAAGAGGACTGTCGTCTACAGTTTCTTGACGTCGGAGATAGGGCCTTTGCTTATTCTCACTTCTGTAGCTGATCATGGTGTTATGGAAGACTTCATGAAGGATTATGGGAAGATTCTGAGCTATGTCTGCAATATCTCAAGATATGAGTTAGGAGGTATCCATACCCTGCTGCAGTTTTATGATCCTCAGTTGCGTTGCTTCACCTTCCCTGGCTATGTCTTGATGCCAACTTTGGAAGAGTTTGCTCTTTTGATAGGAGTTCCGGTCCAGGAGCAGATGCCTTTCTTCCACTCGAAAGCTGAACCTGACTTGACGAAGTTGGCTAATGCTCTTCATCTAGGTATCTCTGAGTTGGATGGTAAGATGGCGTGGAGAAATGGAGTCCCTGGTTTTCCACTGTCGTTCTTGGCTCTATGCATTTTTTGCGCTATTCAATTTTGCTAAAGAGCCCAACACTTTGCTAAAGAGGTTTGTTGGTTGGTTTTCAATGCAATTTTGGCGCTATGCATTTATGGCATAGTTTTGTTCCCTAATATCCTAGACTTCATTGATTTGGACGCCTTCCATATTTTCGCTTCCCGAAATCCTGTGCCTACTCTCTTGGGGGATGTATACCATTCTGTGCACTACAAGAATGAGAACAGAAGAGGTAAGAATGTCTCTTGTTGTGCACCACTTCTCTACAGATGGTTTGTGGATCATCTTCCTAAGGTTGGACCTTTTGTTGACACCTCACACACAGTTGATTGGTCAGAGAGGCTCATGGGTTTGACGTCTGAAGATATTGTTTGGTTTAACAGAGATCTGCTTGGCAAGGAGATTATCTACAGTTGTGGGAACTTTCCTAATGTTCCTCTGATAGGAAGGAAGGGTGGCATCAACTACAACCCTACTCTTACAATCAGGCAATTTGGCTATGCTTTGAAGGGACCCCCGCGGGAGGAGGAAATACAGGAATCTCTGTATTTCACAGAATCAATTAACAGTGAGACTTTAGCCAGATTGGAAAAATCTTGGGGAAGAATCCACCGGAGAGGAAAATCTTCTTTGCGTAAAGGTGACTATAGAGCCTATGGACCATATATTGAGTGGATCCAGAAGAGGATTGAAAGGGTATTGTTACTATTCCCGGTCAGAGAGCCTTTATATCCTTTGGTAGCTGAAGAACCAACAATAGTTGATATACAGAAGTATAATAAGTTGTGGGCTGAGAAAGAAGAGCTACGCAAAGTGAATGAAGAGCTAGAAAAGGAGGTTATTCAGCTAAGGAGTGAAAAGAATGAAGCAACCTACCTGTCCAAGATGAAGATTGAAACCTTGAACAAGATGGGGAGAGAATTTACTGAAAAGATTCATGCCCGAGAATGAGTAGGTCAAGATCTAAAGAATGCTAGCAATATCCTCAAGGACAAGAAGAAAGAGTTGGGAAGAGCGCGCTTGGAGATATCCAAATTCAACAATCAGTGGAATGCAACTCTGACTGCCAGCAAGGGAAGAGAGGATGAGCTTCATCAGTAGATTGATAGGTTGAAGACTCAGCTCAAGATTAAAGATGAAAAAGCTTCAGAGGAATCATCTCGTCAGCATGAAAATGACCGTAAGTTATGAGAAGCTCTGGCAATGTTGGAAGAATACAAGATGAGAGTGGAATTGAAGAAACAAAGACTCAAAGACGCTTTCGAAGAAGGTGCTTGGGAGGATTATGCTCAGGAATTGAAGGATGTTATCAGCAGAAGGGAGTTGCTCATTCAGGCATTGGTTGTGAGGCCTGAGCATCCAGATACAAAGGTGTTTAGAGGAGTTTCAGACTCATTACCATGGTTGAAGGGAGAGTTACCTGATGCAATTTCCTCTATAGTTGTTTTTCTCTTATTATCTTGTATTCAGACCATCACCAAGCTTGTTGGATGGGGTCATATTGATCGTTTTCTATTGTATTCCTCGTTGTTATGTTGTGTACATTGACGCTTGCTCTCATTTTATTTATGAGAAGGATTTTGTGGCTCCATCTGTTGCTTCTTCTGTTTCCTGTTCGTGTGTGGAACTAGAATTAAGGGGAGAATTTCCCTGGATCGTATTTACATGCTTGCATTTTGCATCATTATCATATTGCATTGCAGGAGTTCTTGGTGCTGTTAACCTTATCTCTGTGTGGTTTTCTCTCACCAGTTTTCAAGATAGCAGACCAGACGTTTCACCGATACTCGACCAGAGGGAATCAACAACGAGCTATGGATCCGATACAGCTAGAGTTGTAAGAGCTCAGAGATTGTATGGCTCAGTTCATAGATCTGATGCAAGGGGTTGCTAATGGTCAAAAGCAGCTCAGGACACTAGCCCAGCCTCTAATTTCCAGGGTGGATGGTAGTGGGGTCTTGCATGGAGGGACCACTACTATTCCTCCCCCAGCTGATAATGGCACTCCTCAGGCTAATGCTATTCCTACTATTGTTATTCCTCCGGGCGGAAGCCACCAACCATGAGTTATTGTACCAGGTGCAGCAGGCGTTGCACATGGGGCAGCAAATCCTTAGTGGGAGGAGGATAAGCAAGGTGATATTTTCTCAATGAAAGACTTAGATGTGGGTCTTCAGACTGATGCAAATAAAAGGTTTAAAATGATTGAGGAAAAGATGAGGAATCTTGAGAACCAGAACTCTCTAGGGCTTGACATGTTCAGCTTAGGGCTGATCCCAGGGGTGAAGATTCCACCCAAGTTCAAAGTTTTGGACTTTGATAAGTACAAAGGGATAACTTGCCCCAGAGTACATCTCAGATCTTATTATCGGAAGATGTCTGCCTACTCAGACGATGAGAAGTTGTTGATGCACTTTTTCCAAGATAGTTTGTCTAAACCCTCATTAGAATGGTATATGGGTCTAGAGCCGACTCATATTAGAAGTTGGAGGGATCTTGGAGAGGCCTTTGTCCGTCATTATCAGTACAATAGTGATTTGGCACCAAACTGAGTTCAGTTGCAGAATCTGTCTCAGAGGAGCAATGAGGGGTTTAAAGAGTATGTCCAGAGGTGGCGTGAACTAGCGGCCAGAGTTCAGCCTCCGATGGTGGAGAGAGAGCTTATTAATATGTTCGTGGCAACCTTGCTAGGAATTTATTATGAGAAGCTAATTGGAAATATGTTCGGAAGCTTTTCTGATTTGATCATTACTGGTGACAGGGTAGAAAACAGAATTAAGTTGGGAAAGATACAAGGAGGAGAAGGGTCAACCTCAGGAGGAGGAAGGAAGACGTTCGGTAATTATAAGAAAAGAGAAGGTGATACAAATGCAGTTATAGGCTATAGAAATAGGAGCAGAAATAGAGCTCAACATCAACAACAATTTCAGTCTTAACAACAACCACAGGTTGCCAGCATAACCATTCAAGCGGCACCTCAACAACAATAAAATTATGCACCGCGCCGGTTTCAGGACCGAGGAAGGACCGTTAATAGGCAATTTGATACTCTGCCTATGCCATATTCTCAACTTCTACAACATTTGCTTCAACTACAACTTATCCAAAAGAGAATGTTGACACCTCTTACAAGCGTGCCACCTCCAGGCTATGATGCCAATGCCAGATGCGATTTTCATTCGGGTGCTCCGGGCCACAACATAGACAATTGCAAGGCTTTTAAGCATAAGGTGCAAGATCTCTTTGACACCAAGGCAATTAACTTTACCAACGAGACTTCGAATGTGGTTCAAAACCCAATGCCAAACCATGGGACAGCCGAAGTTAATGCCATTGTTAAGGGTGAGAAGTTGAATCTGGTATCTGACATCGTAGAGCTGAAGATGCCGTTAAGTTTTATGAAAAGAAGATTGTTGAAAGGAGGGGTGTTCCCCAGTTGTGGGGAAGGTTGTGAGGGTTGTGTCATGCACCATGAAGGTTGTAGTGCATTGAGAAATCACATTCAATGTCTGATGAATGAAGGTATTTTACAGTTTGATAGAATTGAAGAAAAAGATGTGAAAGAAATTAACAGTGAGCGAGATGAAGTCTCCACGATTTCAATCCCATACAGAACAATAAATATTTCAGTGCCTCCAAGGCCAGCGCCAGTGATCATCACTAAAGCCGGACCTATACCTTACGAAAGTACCAAGGCCATCCCATGGAATTATGGGGCAGAGGTATTTTGTAATGGACAGAAACAAGAATTGGTGGGAGCGTCATCCGGAAGTTCGTCTGTGGATAATATTGTTGGGATCGAAGGTTTGACCAAAAGCGGTAGAGTAGTCTCCCCTCCAGAGACCAGTGTGCAGAGAACCGATAAAGGAAAGGAGAAAGTTGTGGAAGAGCAGAGTCAGCAACAGGCGGAAAAAGACTCTTTAATCAAAGATGTCGAAGAGTTTATGCGCCTCATCCGCAAGAGTGACTACAAAATTATGGATCATCTACAACAAACTCCCTCGAAGATATCGATTTTATCTTTGTTGTTATGCTCATAGGCATACAGGAACACATTGTTGAAAATTCTGAACACAGCCTACGTACCGCAGGAAATTTCTGTAAATCAGCTTGAAGGGGTTGTAGCCCACGTTAATTCTGGCAATGGATTGGGGTTCACAAATTTAGACTTGACTCTCGTGGGGAGAAATGATAATCATGCCCTACATATCTCCATTGAGTGCAGAGGGGGTGTTCTATCACATGTTTTGGTTGATACAGGGTCTTCACTTAATGTGTTGCCCAAGAAGGCCTTAATGAAACTGGACACCCAGGGTGTGATTTGTACTCCTAGTGATATAGTCGTGAGAGATTTTGATGGGATGAGAAGATCGGTGTTTGGTGAAGTTACCCTACCAATTCAAGTGGGCTCGAAAATCTTTAATGCTGGTTTCTACAACATGGACATTTAGCCGACGTATAGTTGTTTACTTGGTTGACCATGGATTCATTCTGCAGGAGCAGTTACTTCGACCTTGCATCAGAAGCTGAAGTACATGGTTAAAGGAAGGATTGTAATAGTGTGTGGTGAAGAGGACATCATGGTTAGCCACCTGTCGTCCTTCAAATATGTAGAGGTGGATGGAGAGATCCACGAAACCCTGTGTCAAGCGTTCGAATGTTCAGATTAAAGAGAAGCCTCCCGTTATGGACAGAGCTCCGAAGATTTCAATGTCTTCTTTCAAAGAAGCTCGTGCTGTGGTAGAGTCTGGTTCGTCCCAAGGATGGGGTCAAGTGCTCAACATTCCCAATAAGCAAGACAAATTTGGTTTGGGATACAACCAGTCTTCCTCCTCGTAGAGTGCTCCAAGGTACAGGGGGCCGGTGCATTTCACTAGCGACGGGGTCATCTTTGACATAATCAAGGTTCTGGGAGAAGACGAAGGAGACAGTGATTGTGACATGGACGCGTGGATTCAGCCGTGCGTTCCTGGTCAAGGCTTGTGCAACTGGACTATCGAGGAAGTCGTTCAAGTTACCTTTGAAGAGTAGTTTCTTTGTTTTGATTATGTGTGGTCCTACGTTCCACCCAGGACCTAGTGGCTTTCCTTTGTAGGGCCCTTATTTGTTTATGTTTGAACTATGTTTTTATCATTAATCAAAGGCGTTTATTTGCATTCAAATATTTTGATCCCTGTTTTTCTGTTTTTTATTTTTGACAATAAAATGGCAATGTGTTTATGCTTGTTTGCATATCATTTTAAGTATAAAACATCAATCATGCAGGTTTCACATCACAGATGCCACCGCTTCAGATTCATCTATGACTCGGTTTGACTTTGACAATCCTATCTTTCAAGCTGAAGAAGAGATTGATGAAGATGAGGACCTGCCTGAAGAGCTTGCCAGACTGTTGAGACAAGAAGAGAAGGTCACTCTGCCTCATCAAGAAGAAATTGAAGTTGTCAACCTGGGCACTGAAGAGGAAAGAAAAGAGGTTAGAATTGGGGATGCGTTAGAAGACGATGTCAAAAGAAGACTGGTTGAAATGCTCCGAGTATAGAGAGACGTCTTCGCTTGGTCATACGAGGATATGCCAGGTTTAGATACAGATATAGTGGTACATCATCTACCCCTTCGGGAGGAGTTCCCGCCTGTGAAACAAAAGCTTAGGAGAACCAGGCCCGACATGACAGTTAAAATTAAGGAAGAGGTCCAGAAGCAGTTGGACGCTAGTTTTCTGGTCGTCATAAACTACCCTCCGTGGGTCGCCAACATTGTTCCTGTACCTAAGAAAGATGGAAAGGTCAGGATGTGTGTTGATTACAGAGATTTGAATAGAGCGAGCCCGAAAGATGATTTCCCGCTCCCCCACATTGATGTGGTAGTTGATATATAATACTGTTCAGCAGTATGTGTTTTCCTTCATGGATTAATTCTCTGGGTAAAACCAAATTAAGATGGCCCCAGAAGACATGGAGAAAACTACCTTTATCACGCCGTGGGGGACTTTTTGCTATAAAGTTATGCCTTTTGGATTGAAAAATGTAGGGGCAACTTACCAGCGGGCGATGATGACTCTCTTTCATGATATGATTCATCATGAGATCGAGGTATATGTTGATGACATGATTGCGAAGTCACAGACGGAGGAAGAACATCTGGTTAATCTTTTGAAGCTGTTTGAAAGGTTGAGGAAATTCAGATTGAGGTTGAATCTGAATAAGTGCACTTTCGGAGTAAGGTCTGGAAAGCTGTTGGGGTTTATCGTCAGTGAAAAAGGAATCGAGGTAGATCCTGCAAAGATAAAAGCAATACAAGAAATGCCAGCGCCAAAAACAAAAAAAGAGGTTCGTGGTTTTCTAGGGAGATTAAACTACATTGCAAGGTTCATATCTCACCGTACAGCCACCTGTGAACCGATATTCAAGTTGTTAAAGAAAGACCAGGCGGTTGTTTGGAATGAAAATTGTCAAAGGGCATTTGAAAAGATAAAAGAATACTTGCAGGAACCTCCGATACTGATGTCTTCAGTGGCAGGGAGACCTTTAATCATGTACTTGATGGTTCTTGAGAACTCCGTGGGTTGTGTACTTGGCCAACACAATGAGACGGGTAGAAAAGAGCATGCTATCTATTACTTGAGTAAGAAGTTCACAGAATGTGAGTCCAGATACTCAACGCTAGAAAAGACATGTTGTGCGCTTGCTTGGGCAGCCAAATGCCTGAGGCAGTACATGTTGAATCACACAACCAGGTTGATTTCGAATATGGATCCAATCAAGTACGTGTTTGAAAAGCAGACACTTTCTGGAAGAATTGCTAGGTGGCAGATGGTTCTGACAAAATATGATATTCAGTATGTTCCCCAAAAGGCCATTAAGGGAAGTGTTTTCTCAGAATATCTCGCAGAGCATCCGATTGAAGATTATCAACCGATGAAATGTGAGTTTCCTGATGAGGACATAATGTTTCTAAAGATGAAGGATTTGATGAGCCTCTAACAGACGAAGGTCCCGAGTTAGGCTCCCAGTGGCAGATGGTTTTCGACGGTGCTGTTAACTCATACGACAACGGAATAGGGGCAATCATTACAACGCCTCACGGTTCACACATACCGTTTACCGCCCGATTAACATTTTCCCACACCAATAATGAAGCTGAGTATGAAGCGTGCATCATGGGTATCGAATAAGCCATTGATTTGAGAATCAAGAACCTTGATGTCTATGGTGATTCAGCTTTAGTCGTTAACCAGATTAAAGGAGAGTGGGAAACTCTCCAGCCCAATCTGATCCCTTACATGAATTATGCAAGGAGATTGTTGCCTTTCTTTGACAGAGTGGAGTTTTGTCATGTGTCGAGGGCCGAGAATCAGATGTCAGATGCTTTGGTAACCTTATCATCGATGTATAAAGTGAATTATTGGAATGAAGCTCCAATGATCACTATCATGCGCCTCGATAAGCCGGCGTTCATATTTGCAGTAGAGGAAGCATCAGATAGGAAGCCTTGGTATTTTGATATCAAAATATTTTCTCAAGAATCAAGAGTATCCACCTGGGGCATCGAGCCGGGATAAGAAGACTTTTAGAAGGTTGGCGAGGAATTTCTACCTGAACAAGGACGGCGTGTTATACAGAAGAAACTTCGACTTGGTATTGTTGCGGTGTGTGGACGAAAATGAAACATGTTTGCTAATGGAAGAAGTCCACGAAGGTTCCTTCAGAACACATGCTGGCGGACATGCAATGTCCAGGAAATTGTTGAGAGCAGGTTTCTACTGGATGACTATGGAATCTGATTGTTTCAAGTATGCCAACAAGTGCCATAAATGCCAGATTTATACTGATAAAATGCATGTGCCGCCGAGTCCTCTGAATATCTTGCCATCTCCTTGGCCCTTTGCTATGTGGGGCATTGATATGATTGGTAAGATTGAGCCAACCTCCTCAAATGGGCATCACTTTATTTTGGTGGCAATCGACTATTTCACCAAGTGGGTATAAGTAGCTTCTTTCGCCAACGTGACCAGACAGGTTGTAGCTCGCTTTATCAAGGACATTATCTGTCGTTATGGAGTGCCAGTATGAATCATTATTGATAATGGTTCGAATTTGAACAACAAGATGATGAAGGAACTGTGCCAGAGTTTCAAGATCGAACACCACAACTCTTCCCCGTACCGCCCAAAGATGAATGGTGCTGTCAAGGAAGCCAATAAGAACATCAAGAAGATTGTACATAAGATGGTGGTAATTTACAAGGATTGGCACAAGATGTTGCCCTTTGCTTTACATGGATATCGTACATCGGTGCATACATCAATCGGGGCAACTCCTATCTTGCTGGTGTATGGTATGGAAGTTGTCCTACCATTAGAGGTTGAGATTCCTTCCCTGAGGGTGTTTGTTGATGTGAAGCTTGACGAGGAAGAATGGGTGAGGGATAGGTTGAATCAACTTAGTCTGATTGATGAGAAAAGATTGACAGCTATCGCCCACGGTCGGCTATACCAGAGCAGAATGAAGAAGGCATTCAATCAGAAGGTACGCCCTCGAAGCTTCCAGGCAGGTGATTTACTGTTGAAGCGGATCCTCCCTCCACAAACAGATCACAGGGGAAAATGGACTCCTAACTATGAAGGTCTATATGTGGTAAGGAAGGTCTTCTCCGGAGGAGCCTTACTACTGTCAACGATGGACGGTGAAGATTTTACGTCCCCTGTGAACGCATACATAGTCAAAAATATTTTGCTCAAAAGAGACCCGCTGGAAAGAAAAAGAAAATCCAAGCAAAAATGGGGCATCCCGGCGAACCATAAAAAGAATGAGTTAGGGAAAAAATTAGGGATAAAAATAAAAAAGAATAAACCCGCAAAGTTGAAAACCTGAAAAGGCGACTTTGGAATAAATAGGTATCCCGGTGAATCGAAAACCTGCAAGGGCGATTCAGGAAAAAGTTAGGGATTTAAAAGCAAACGACTACGGTATGCGTTCGACCCCTGAGCATAGTTGGATTCTGGGTGGACCTGAGGGTTAATCAGTCAGTCTCTTCAGAAAGTGAAGCATTGGTGAAGCATCAAAGTCATGCGAGTCATAGTCGAATCGACACATGGCGGTTGTCTGTTTCCACATTGCTGACATTTGTATATCTTTTACATTTTTATACTTTTTGCGCAACTTTCTATTTTCAGGAGTTGCATCCAATGTAATTTTCCTATTTACAGGCCATTTTCAATCAATAAAGTACTTTTCCACAAAAGCTTTCTTTTCTTGCTTTGCTTTTACTGTTTTGTTTGCAAAAGACGCCTGATGTTTTTGATAAAACTTTGCATACATAAACTTGTGGGGCCTTACTAATCATAACTGAAACATTGATTTATTTGAATGATGTCATGGACGATGACCGAAATAGCCTTTATTGCATACAAGATACTTTGTTTGTTTATCATTTGTAGGGCTCTCACAGTTAAGACTATTTCAGAAAGGTTTCCACGGTAGAGACATGTCTCTATCCCCACCAGGGTGATGATGTCAGATCAGAAGTACCTTCCCAGCAGGTTCAAAAGTGTCTCCCCAGCAGGTTGAGATTGAATTTCCCCGGCAGGGGTGTGCGCTCATCCCTAGCAGGTGGATTTTGGGATTATCCCCAGCAGTGGTTCGAGTTCAGTGCAATTCACCATAGAGTCTATGTTATTGTTTTCCCCAAGCAGAGGTTGTTGTTGATTCCTTTGATGAATATTTCCCAGTAAAGTCGTTATCCGCAGCAAAATCCAGTGGTTATTGGTATTCTCCAGAGCGAGATTTTGGGATAATTTCCCAATGTTATTTTTTTCTCAATTCCCAGCAAAGCAAAATTTTTTCCCCGACAGAGAAATATTTTGGGATAACCTCCCAATATCTTAATCCCCAGTAGATCAATCCTCAACAAAGTGAATTTATTCTCGGCAGGGTGGAGTTATCCTCGAGTGAGTCTTACCCCGAGAGGCCATTTAGGGCATCTTCCTCGGCAGGGTCCAGTGTTTATTGGTATTCCCCCAGAATGAGATTTTTGGGATAATCTTCCTAGTAAATATTATTCTTAATCCCCGACAGAGTGGATTTATTCCCAGCAGAGTGGAGTTATCTCCAGTAGATCAGATTTTTCCCAGAAGAGTTTTTATTCTGGAAGGCCATTCAGGGCATTATCCCCAGGAGAATTCTATTTCCAGGAGGCCGTTCAGGGTGTTTTCCCCAGCACAAGTTTGCTTTCCGTTTATTTCGGCACCCTTTTGGCGGTGGTGTTCCTTTGCATTTGCATTTTTGCATAGCATCGCCCCAAACGCGTAGCATTTCGATTTCGTATGGAGCATTATGCCATATTCTAACATATGTATTCGAAGCATAAGCCAGGTTGTTACCTCTTGCTTTCAGACATTTCTCCAGCAGATAATGGTGTATTTCTTGAGCCTGTGTGGTATCCACACCCCAACAAAGAATCTTTGATAAATGTGTTCATCTTATCTTGTTCTCCCCATCAGAGTGTGCTTGTTTAGGTCCCTCTTTTCCCCAACGGAGTTCTCCTTTAGATTGTGAATCAGTTGATTCTCTCACTAACTTAGTTTTGTGCCTTCTTAGATAGTAGATGATTGTACCGACATGAGTGTCGAGCATGCTTTGTTAGCAAATGTTTGTACGGACCGAGCATCGTTCCTGCTTGGGTAGCAGATGTTCCTTACGGACATAGTGTCGTGCCTGCTTGTTAGCAGATGTTTGTACCGACCAAGCGTCGAGCCTGCTTGTTAGCAGGTGTTTTTACCAACTGAGTAATGAGCTTACTTGTTAGCAGATGTTTTTACCGACGTGAGTGTCGTGCCTGCTTGGATAGCAGATGTTCCTTACCGACTTAGTGTTTTGCCTACTTGTTAGCAGATGTTTGTACCGACCGAGCGCCGAGCCTGCTTGTTAGCAGATGTTTTTACCAACTAAGTGTTGAGCCTGCTTGTTAGCAGATGTTTTTACCGACGTGAGTGTCGAGCCCGCTTGTTAGCAGATGTTCTTTATCGACTTAGTGTCATGCCTGCTTGTTAGCAGATGTTTGTACCGACCGAGTGTCGTGCCTGCGTGTTAGCAGATGTTTTTACCGGCGGATGTCGAGCCTGTTTGTTTAACAGATGTTTTTACCGACTACGTGTTGAAACCTTCTAACGTGTGGTTAGTAGTTGGTTCCTTACAAATTTCACATACATTTCTCCTGATTCCACTTTGGTGGATGATTCTACAATTTATTATTTTGCGGTTGGCAAATTTTTGGGTTCTTTTGTATTCAAATCACCTTTTACCTTGAATGTTTGAAAGTGGTTGCTTTTCATATCTTCAGGTTCAAGTCGTTTGAATAGGGGCAGCTGTTGTACCCCAAAATTTGACCAACCTTTTCTTTCTAACTTTGCTTATGTTTCATATCATTTAGCATTTGCATTTGCATAGCATTGGTTCTAGACAGGGGATCAAGATGTTGTACTCATCATTCAAGAGAGAAGATTTCTTATTTCAAGCTCAATCATGGGTATTATTTGCAAGCCATCAAAAGTTTATCATCATTAGAGTGGGGTCTCAAAGCTCCTTGAGAGGAGAAGTGTGTGTATGGGTGTTACCTTCTATCTTGAGGATCATTAGAGGGTCATGAGGTTACCTATTTGGATAAGTCATGGTTCAAAAGATCAATGTGCATCTTGAGGGTTCTATATGGAGGTTATTTGATCACTCAAGTCATTTACAAGAACTTCAATCAAGGGATAAGAAGTTAGGGTTTCATCTGGTCAACACAAAGTCAACAGTGGACTTGAGAAGGTTCAAGACTTGATTCTTGATCATTTTAATCCATGGGAAGTCATCATGAGCTATCTCTAGTGTTATGTTAAGATCAAATCTAGAAGATTCAAGAGTTCAATAAGTTACTAAATTAGGGTTTCAGTTGATTTCAGTGTAAAATCCCCTCTTTTAATGCCTAACTTCAAGGACAATTTTCATTATGATACAAGTCAAATCTCATTTTCTAACAAATATGAGACTTGTTCATCATCTTTCAAGCTTTCATTTAAGTACAAGAACTCACCCATTGGGTTTCTACATATCAAGTTATGGTGTCAACAAGTTGGTGTCATCAGATGAAGAGATTTTTGAGGTACCCAAAGTCAACTCACTTCCAAGGCACTTTTCACATGGAACCAAGTTCTTCCTCACTTTTAAGTGAACATGAAAGTTGTTTCTAATTGTCTTAGCATTCCAAAAAGTCCTAGAACCCATCATTCTCATGTGTAGAGCTCAAGTTATGCTCTTCACAAGGGAAGGGTATTTTTGGAAACTTCACTTTAGGTCTTTCATTTCAATGACCAATTTCATGAACTTCGTGACCTCTAATCCAAATTTGTGCCACACGAAAATTGTGTCACATTGCCCTAACATCATTTTTAACTCAAAGTTCATGGCATTTGGTGGATTGTGTGATCAATTGAACTATAATGAGCATGAAAAATGGATTTTTGGACCTTTCATGATTCACTTCCATTACAAGTCACCATTTGAAATTATTTTTTATTCTTGGACACCATAACATCATCATATTACAGGCATGCTAGAGATTACCCAATTTGAGCCAACATTTGACAACTTTTAATGATATATTTCAAATCTTCATGCCATATAAAGTAATGGATCAAACTTTGTGCAAAAGCAATTCCTACTCATCCAAACCACTCCAATTCATTTTGACACACCCTAATGGTCCTAATTTGCTGAATAAAGGGACGGTATAAGTAGAAAACGCGTGTGTGCACATGGATGATATTTTTTAGGACACCTTTGCAAATTAAGAGAAACAGCCAACATGGGCCTGCATGAGTGCCCTA
Source organism: Lathyrus sativus (assembly GCA_963859935.3). Taxonomy (NCBI): domain Eukaryota; kingdom Viridiplantae; phylum Streptophyta; class Magnoliopsida; order Fabales; family Fabaceae; genus Lathyrus; species Lathyrus sativus. The sequence continues at coordinate 49,865 of CAWUDS030003326.1, forward strand.
AACCCATCACATATAAGCTTTGAAACAACCCTAATGGAGGAGGGGGAGGGAGCTGAGCAGAGAGAGGGTTTTCATTCAGAAATACACCAAATTTTCTCTTGTTTGAGTTGGTCATATCCTTGGATATTTCTTCAAGCTTTGGCTCAAATCATCATCACTGAGGATCAAGGAAGAGTTTGAAAGCATCAGAGAAAAGCTTGCGCAAAGATTGAAGGGCCAACAGAGCAGCTCCATTAGGTAAGATTCTATGTCTTGAATCTCTCATTCTAGGCACCCATTTAGGTTCATTTGGTTTGCATTTGAAGTCCTATCTAGTATAGGAAATTTTTGGATCGTTTTGGTAGCTGTTCATGTGAGTTTCAGTTTGTGCACATTTTATTCGTGGCTTGATTTCACCCATTTTTAAGAACCTTTTTGCAAAACTAATGGCATTTTTGGACTCTGGATGAAGAAAGCTTTAAAATGGTGTAAGGTGTTAGAATTTTTATGGTGGTTTGAGGTTGAGCTCCGGTGGCCCTTCCCGGAGAAGACGACCGGAGCCCTAGCTCCGGCGTCTGGTTTGATCTGAGGAGAAAGCTGATGTGGCACGTTGACTTCGCACATGCGTTGCGTTTAATCTCACGTGGCTTGCCAGCTTGTTTAATGAAACTCTGCGTTTCATTTAGTTTTGGTTTTAGATGGAACTGGGCTTAGTGTTTGTGCTAATGACACCCCCTGATTGAGGCCCATGCGCACTTCTCAAGTGGTTTCTGTTCATTCCAGTTTGCTAGATACACCCCTTTTCCAATTGCATTTTATTTTTATTTCTTTTTATTGTATTTTCATTTTAAAATAGTTTTACACTTTAAAAATATCCCAAAAAATATTATTCTGATATTTTAGGATGTTAGGATATTTTTCCATTTTTTATTTTATTTTTCATTTATTTTTACTATTTTTAATTGAATTTATAATTTAATGTGTTTCATGGTGTATACCTTGTTTTGAACATGATCATTTACCACAATTTAAAAACCCCCTAGGACTAAATTTCCTCTCAAACTTAGGTGATTGACTGAAGTATTTTTGAGGGTTGGTTTGAGGTATTAATGATCATGATTCAATTTTTTCATTGACTTTTTGTGGACCCTCGATGCTTGCTCGACAATTTGAATATGTTGCCTTCTTGGACCTAGTTGGTGATGCTTTGAATTGACTCTTGCTTTGAGTTTTTGCACACTGGCTTTTGATTGATTCAACTTAGTTTGAGTATTTTATTTGGAATTTATTGGAGTCTTCTTCTATTTTTGGTGATTGCTTCAAGTTCAAGTCATTTTAATTATGTGGATGCATACATTCTTGACCTAGTTTTTGGGATATGATCATGGGTGATCCCTTGAGCACCTTTTAAGCTTTGTTAGCTCTTGCTAACATGCTTGAGTTGCTGCCTTGCATGTTTAGAGGTCAATTGTGTGTGTACCTTGTGCCACAAGTTATGTTTTGATCTTGTCTTTCCACTTGTTTGAAGTGTGAGATGTTTAGATGGACTTTGGTCCTCTAATTGAACTTGATCATTCTTGTGCTTGCCTTCCATTTTGATCTTGAATATGAAGCATCCCATTTGTGTTTCACTTATGCCCTTAGTGGACTTGGACTTGTTCATGATGATTTGGTGATGTTGATTCCACTTTGAGTTTGTCATGAGCAATTGAGCTCCTTTTGCTTTGTGGTGCTATTTTTCTTTACTTGAGCATTAAGTAAGTGTTTGGTTAAGTTGATCATGAGTTGGTGGCTGCCCCATTCTCTTTCACCCCTCACTTCTTTGGATATGCATCATTTGTGTGCTTTTGTGTTAGCACCTTTCTTCTTTAGATGATTGATGGTATTTGGTTGTAGGAGCTTGCTTCTCCCATTTTATTTCATCTCTTTGGATTTGTTTAAGTCCTCCCTTTGAGTCTTGTTGCACCTTTTTATATTTGCGTTTGTGTTTGCATCTGATATCTCTTTTCATCTTGCAAGACTTGTTCAAATCCTTCATTTTATTTTCATCTGTGATTGATTAGGTTTGGTGTTTACTTGTGCTTTTTGCCATGATCCCTTAGGATTCCTAGTCCCTCTGTTTAAGATGGGAGTAGGAGAGACATTAGGCTTTCAATCCTTTGTATGATAACATTAGGTAGTATCCCTTTTCATCCCAACTTTAGGTTCATTTTGTATGATAACATTAGGGTTCATCAATTCCACTTAGAGTCTTGTGTCTTCTCTTCTCATCTCAGAATATCTTAAGACACTTAATAAAGGATAACAAGTGTCGTACTCTACGAGCCTTAAGTACATGAGGAATGATAAATGGGGGTCTTTTCTCGCATTATCTAGAGTGTTTAGTGTATGCCCTTTGGGTGATATGCGACGCATTCGCTCTTATGTCATAGTCTTTAGTGCAACATGAGTTTCATATTAACTCAATTCACTTCTCATAAAAAAAAACACAAACAAAAATCAAACTTTTTTATCCTTCGGGATTGTTTCAAACCTAATTTTCAGAAAGAGCATGTTACATTTCCATTCTACCGCAAATAGGCATCGTCCATAACTGCTGGAATTGAAACATAACATTTACTCATAAAACTCCTAACCAACTAGTGGTCTAGGTTTCCCGAACTACGTTCGCTCTAATTTCTCATACCATATGAGGATATGTAAGCACAAGACGACAATGTCTTGGCGAGCAACCTTTCCTCCCATCACCCGTAGTTTCCTGAACTACGTTGACTCTGACTTTCCCATTGCACGAGGGAATACGTAGGCATAGGGCGACGATGTCCTATCGAGTCTGCTCTTTCCTTTCACCCTCCGTTTAGCATTAGCATTAGATAACTTTCACCCATAGATTAGACAACAAGCATGGATCCTGTTGAGTACGACGGACGTGAGGGGTGCTCATACCTTCCTCTTGTGTAACCGACTCCCGAATCCAAGATTTGGTTGCGATAACCTTGTCTTTCCCTTTCTCTTAGATTTTCTTCGATTGTTTCCTTTCCCTCTCTCTGGGATAAATAACATTCGGTGGAGACTCTTCTGTCTAGTTTGTCGGCCCCTTTTTCGCAGTGATGCAAAAATAGGAATAGCAAAGAATATATGAAGGTCTTTGTTAGAGGAAAGTGTGTGAAGTTTTCTTCAGCTGTAATCAACAGATTTCTGAGACGAACAAATGATGGTGAATAAGAAATGACTGCTTTAGACAACCAAGTGTGCAAGGTCATCACTGCAAATCAAGTCAAAGCATGACCTTCAAAAGGTAAGTTGTCAGCTGGACAACTCAGTGTGAAATATGCCATCCATCACAGGATTGGGGCTGCAAACTGGGTTCTCACCAACCATACTTCCACCATTGCTGTTGGGCTAGGCAGGTTCATTTATGCTGTAGGTACTAAGGTTAATTTTGATTTTGGATTATACATTTTCGATCAAATTGTTAAGCATTCTACTTCAAGTGCCATCAAGCTACCTATTTCCTTCCCTTCCCTCATCTGTGAAATTATTTTGAATCAACACCCTGGGATCCTAAATTCTAATGATGTTGCTAGAAAAAGGGAATCTGTACTGTCCCTGCACTACAAACTTTTTGCTGGAAGACATGTTCCAGATATTATTTTGACATCTGCTGAAAGAGCCACTACTTCAAAGACAAGGATAATTGTTGAGCTTAAATAAACTTGTAGGGAATTAAGGGAAACAATTATTACAGCTACAGCAAGGAATATCATGTTGGAATCATTAATTAAATGCCTTGAAGATGATGCTGCCAACATTGATGATGCTAGTGAAGATGGGTCTGGGAAGGAGTCTGAGGATGGTAATGAAGATGTCCCAACTGATGTTGAAGATGTTGGCTCTAGTTCTGCATCTGAAGATGAAGACTAAGCTTTTTACTTTGTTGTTGGGCTTTTTTTATTGTTATTTGTGTTGTCTTCCTTGGAAGAATAGACTGATTTTGTTGCACCTCATGTGCCTATGGGTTGTAATATTTGTGGGGTCTCTATGCCTTTAACTTGCTTGTTTCTAACTTTTTGTTCTATGCTATCTTCTGGTTTCTGTTCTAAAAATTATGGCTAAAATGGGGAGAAGAGTATACTGTATACACTTTGTTATATGGCTAGATGTGCTGGTGTGTATAGCAGGTGTGTAGATGAAGGTGAAGATGGTGTCTGCTGCATTAATTAGTATGACAGGATGCTGATCCTGCTAGATGATTGTTTGTTCCTTTTGGGGTTTTTGTGCAGCTTACTGTATGCTGTAGTAGCTTTGTATTTGTATGCCTGTGTGCTTGGATTTACAGGTTGATGAAGGCTGTGAAGTTTGTGGGCTGCTCTGTGAGGTTGCTTGGGCTGTTGTGGTGTTTGTTGCATAAGTTGAGGGGGAGTTTTGCTTTTCCTTTACTTATTATGTAGTTCTTCTACTGTGCTGTACTCTTTACTGGTTTTTGTTTTTCTTGTGATTTGTTTTAGCCAAAATTTTCCAAAGGGGGAGTTTGTTAGTTCTTGATTGGCAGGCATTTTGGTAAAACTAGGTGTTATCACAAGATGTCCTATAGGATGTCGTGACATTTGTCTGTCAGGATCAGCAGGTTGCTCTGTACCTGTTAACAGGTCTTTTCTCCATGATATCAAACAAGATGTCTTGATACTCATGGACTAAACATTCGGTATGAATGTATTTATGTGTCCATATCTTTTTGTGCAAGCTTGTTGCACTATTCTGGTGTAGAATCTGTGTATTCTTAGTGGTGTCCTAAAGGCGTTTCTAATACACTTATTATGGATCAGATTTGATTTGATATGGAGTTATCCTCAAAAGATTGATTGAAGATTGGAAGAATGATTTGATTAGATCTGATTGATCAAATCAAATCTGTTACATTGTTGCAATTTATGAAGATTGAAATCTTCTCAATACCTGCTATTACTTTTGTCACAGCCCAAGCCCATTTTGCATTGCTATTTAAAGAGGTGTAAACCCTAGCTTGAAGATCAAAGAAGCAAGAATTAAAAGTGTGTGCATCTTAAGCCTTCGTGTGTGTTCGTTTTGTAAGCCATTCACTCATTGTTTAATGTGTGAATTGGACTAGGTTGTTAATTGTTAATTGTTCACTCAAAGCTTGTAAGCAAGAGTGTATTGTACTTGATTGAAGGTTTTAAGCAAGATCAAGTTGTGACTTTGAAGAGTGTCTTCTAAAGTCTTCTTATTTTATTTACTGTAATCACTGCTGTGATTAAGGGGGAGTGAGAGGTGTCTCTTGTCTAGGTGTGTTCTAGGAAGAAGTTGCATAGGTAGAGATTAAGTGAGGAGTAGTAAACTGGGAGTTTAACTCTGAATTAATTCTACTGTTAGTGAATTTCCTCCCTAGCTTGGTAGCCCCTAGACATAGGTGTGGTTTCACCAAACTGGGTTAACAATTGCTGTGTCTTTTTACAAATGTTTTTGTTTATATTTGTTCTTATTATACAGATATTTGTGTCGTGAACATCTCCTCTAACATCTAATATCTGATAACGCGAAATCGTATATATATAATGACATACATTTTTACTAATCAGTGACTGGTTTCACTTCGATTTCGGGTTTTTCCATGTTATTTGTCCAGTATTTTGCAGTTATTCAAAGTTCATGTTCAAATAGAGCAAGATGAAGAAAACAAGCAATTACAGATGAAAACCAGATGAAAAACAGACCAAAAACAGCAAATACAAATTTTGCTGATGTGACGGTCGTCACAAGCCCATTACGACCGTCATACGTGTTACGACCGTCACAACCCATGATGACCGTCATGCAGACAAAAAGTGCAGAAATCCTGCACGTGCTGTAAGTGCTTTCAAATACCAAAAGGAGTGGACCACTAGCTCCTACTTTTTTTGAGATCAATCCCACTTCCTGAGGCAACTAACCGTTGGAAATTCCATCTATAAAAGGAGGGAGCCGGTACCAGAAAAAAGGAGCTGCATTAAAGACACGAAGTGCTGCCAATTTATTTTCAGAGCAATTTTGAGTTTCAGAATTTCTTATTGTTTCCTTTTTCTT
>CAWUDS030003327.1:0-69354 GCA_963859935.3 Lathyrus sativus
CATATACAAAGGAGCTGTTAGTGGAAGCTCAGACTTGGTACAAGGTCTACAGTAATCGAAGGTCGTCTGATGATGTCTCTTATCTTTTTTACTTTCTTGCATCTTGACCATCATCAGATCTGTTGGATGTCGTCTGATGATTTGTATACATTGACTTTTGCTCTCACTTTATTTATGAGATAGTTTTCTGGTTCTTCCTTTTATCTCTATTGTTCGGTTATTATCTGTGAAACTAGAATCAAGGGGGAGATCTCCTCGGAACATATAGACATGTTTGCATTTTGCATTATCATTTGCATAACAGGTGTCCTTGGAGCTTCTAATATTATATCTCTGTATGGTTTTTTTCAACAGTTAACAGGATTGCAGATTCAGTCTTCTACAGATATTCTACAAGAGGAAATTAACAGAGAATTATGGATCATGTGTAGCATGAGTTACAAGAGGTCAGAGACAGAATGGCACAGTTTATGGAGATGATGCAAAATGTCGCTAATGGGCAAGAGCAACTGAGAACTTTGGTTCAGCCGCTAATAGCACGGATTGATGGTAATGTGTTCTGCATGGAGGGACTGTTGTTATTCCTCCTCCAGTTGATAACAATATCCCTCATGGAAACGGTGTTCTAGCAATTGTTAACCCTCTGGAAAGAGGTAATCAGGGTGGAGTTCATGGCATTGGGACTAGTGTATGTGCTGTTCAGGGAGCTGCTGGTTCCCAATGGGAAGAAGACAACCAAGATGATGTGTTCTTAATGAGAGACTTGGATGTGGGGCCACCCACAGAGGCTGATAAGAGGTTTAAATTGATTGAAGAAAAAATGAAGGCGTTTGAGAACCAAAACTCTTTGGGACTCGTTATGTCTGATGTGGGACTGGTGCTAGGGGTCAGGATTCCCCCAAAGTTTAAAATACCAGATTTTGATAAGTACAAAGGGAGGAATTGTCCCAGATTACATCTCAGGGCTTATATCCGGAAGATGTCTGCCTATTCAGATGACGAGAAGTTATTGATGCATTTCTTTCAGGACAGTCTGTCAGGTCCTTCTCTAGAGTGGTATATGGATCTGGAAAGCACACATATGAAAAGTTGGAGAGAATTGGAAGAAGCGTCTGTGCGTCAATATCAGTACAACAGTGACTTGGTGCCGAATAGGGTACAATTGCAAAATATGTCACAGAGAAACAATGAGGGGTTCAAAGAGTACTCCCAGAGGTGGTGAGAGTTAGCAGCTAGATTGCAGCCTCTAATGGTGGAGCGGGATTGACATGTTCATGACGACCTTTCCAGGAATATATTATGAGAAATTAATTGGATGTATGTCCGAAAGTTTGTCAGATTTGGTGATGACATGAGAGAGGGTAGAGAATGGTATAAATACAGGAATGATACCAAGTGGATCAGGATCTTCAACAAGAGGTTTAAAAAATCCATACAATGGAAACACTAAGAAGAGAGAGGGAGATGTGAATGCAATATTAGCCTATAGAGGTAAAGGTCGGGCACAACATCAGCATCAACAACAAGTTGTTAGTATAACTATTCCAGCTATACCGCAACAACAAACTAATGCACCTCGTTGTTACCAGGACAGGGGAAGAATGGCCAACAGGAAATTTGAGACGCCTTCTATGCCTTATTCTCAACTTTTGCAGCATTTATTATAGTTAAGCTTATCCAAAAGAGAACTTTGGCGCCACTCACTGGTGCGCCACCGCCAGGTTATGATGCAAACGCTAGGTGTGAGTTCCATTTCGGAGCTTCAGGCCACAATATTGATAATTGCAAAGCGTTTAAGCATAAGGTTCAAGATTTATTTGAATCAAAATTAATCAACTTCACCAATGAAACCCCCAATGTGAATTAGAACCCGATGCTAAACCACGGGGTGGCCAGGGCCAATGCTATTATTGAAGGAGAAAGGTTGGACTTGATAATTGATGTTGCAGAGTTGAAAACCCCTTTGAGCTTCGTAAAAGATAAACTGCTAAAGGGAGGTGTATATCCGGGGTGTTCAGAAGGTTGTTCAAAGTGTGTTGCGCAACCAGAGGGTTGCATTTATTTGAGAAGTCATATTCAGAGTTTGATTAATGAAGGAAGTTTACAGTTTGATAGGTTCGTAGGAGAAGAGTTGATTGATGAGGGTAATAATGAACGAGATGAAGTTGTAATGATTTCAATTCTGTACCGGACGATCAATACCTCAGCGCCACCAAGGTCAACTCTGGTCATTATTACCACTCCAGGATCAGTACCTTATAAAAGCACCAAGGCCATTCCCTGGAATTATGGGGCAGAGGTGTTTTGTAATGGACAAAAACAGGAGTTGAAGGGGTCATCATATGGAGGTATTTCAGTTGAAAACATCGTCGGAACAAGAGGAGTTACTATGAGTGGTAGGATTTTCTCTCCACCATGAACTAGTGTTAATACATGCAAAGGAATGGTTGTGGTAGAAGAAGATGCTCAGTAACAAGTTGATAAAGATTCTTTTGTGAAGGATACTAAAGAGTTCATGAGGCTTATCCATAAAAGTGATTACAAGATTATAGATCATTTGCACCAGACGCCATCAAATATTTCTATTCTATCGCTGTTATTGTGCTCTGAGGCACACCGAAATGCGCTATTGAAAATTCTGAATTCGACATTTGTGTTATAGGAGATTTCGATGAACCAGCTAGAAGGTGTGATAGCTTATGCGAATGCTGGTAATGGTATGCGTTTTACAGATTTGGATTTGACTCCTACTCAGAGAAACCATAATCATGCTCTACATATATCCATGGAATGCAGAGGGTCTCTGTTGTCTCATGTCTTGGTAGATACAGGGCCATCCCTTAATGTACTGCCAAAGAAACCTTTGATGAAGCTGGATACTCAAGGATTGATTTGCACGCCAAGTGACTTAGTTGTGAGAGCTTTTGACGGATCTAAGAGATCAGTGTTTGGTGACATCAGTATGCCCGTACAGGTGGGGACGAAATTTTTTTATGCAACATTTTATATCATGGATATCCAGCCAACTTACAATTGTTTTCTCGACCGACCTTGGATACACTCTGCTGGGGCAGTTACTTCAACATTGCATCATAAATTGAAATATATGATGGAGGGGAAAATGGTTACTGTCTGTGGAGAGGAATACATCATGGTAAGTAAACTATCATCTTTTAAGTATGTGGAAGTGGATGGAGAAATCCATGAGACACTTTTCCAAGCTTTCGGAACTCTGAAGATTCAAGAGAAGCCTCTTGTAGAAGTTAAAGGTTCAGAGGTCTCGATGTCGTCATTCAAGGAAGCCCATGTAGTGGAATCCGGGTCTTCCCAGAAATGGGGCCAGGTACTTGATGTTCCTGCTAAGCATGACAAGTTCGGTTTGGGATATAGTCCTTCTTCTTCTTCAAAGGATCCTCCAAAGTAAAAAGAACATGTTCGATTTACCAGGGGTGGGGTTATATTCGACAGGGTAATTGTTGTTGGCAAAGACAAAGGAGACAACTACTGTGATATGGATTCTTGGATTCATCTGTGTATCTATGGGCAGAATCTTTGCAATTGGATTGTGGAGGAAATCATCCACGTCACTTCAGAAGAGTAATTTCCACTTTTGTTTTTGATTATGACTGGTCCTACGTTCTACCCAAGGCATAGTGACTTATTTTGTAGGGCCCTGTTTTAACATTTTAAAGCTATCATGAATAAAAGGCATCCCTTTTTAATTCAAATGTTTTGTTCCCTGTTTTTCCTTTTACCTTTTACATTAAAATAAATAAAAATGGCAATGTGTTTTGTGTTTGTTTGCATATCATAATCAGCATAAAACATTAATCATGCAGGTTGCACATCTCAGATATCATTGATCCTAATTCGGCTATGGCTCAGTATGATTTCAATAATCCTATTTATCAAGCTGAAGAAGAGGCTGATGAAGATTGTGACCTACCTGAGGAACCGGACAGGCTTCAGAAGCAAGAGGAAAGGGTTATTATGCCTCATCGGGAGGATATTGAAGTCATCAATCTTGGTACCGAAGATGAGAAAAAGGAAGTCAGAATAGAGGCTGCATTAGAGGGTGATGTCAAGAGAAGATTGGTTGAAATCCTTCATGAGTATAAATATGTCTTCGCTTGGTCTTATCAAGATATGCCAAGGTTGGATACCGATATAGTGGTGCACTGCCTACCTCTTCGAGCAGAATGTCCGCCCATGAAGTAGAAGTTGAGAAGGACCAAACTAGATATGGAAGTCAAGATCAAAGAGGAAGTCCAAAAGCAGTTGGATGCTGGTTTTCTTGCTTTTACTAATTACCCTCTGTGGGTTGCTAATATTGTTCCTGTACCTAAGAAAGATGGAAAGGTTAGGATGTGTGTTGATTATCGAGACTTGAATAGAGCGAGCCCGAAAGACGATTTCCCGCTCCCCGACATTGATGTGTTGGTTGATAACACTGCTCAATAATCTGTGTTTTCCTTCATGGATGACTTCTCTAGGTATAACCAAATCAAAATGGCCCCAGAGGACATGCAGAAAACTACTTTTATCACGCTACGGGGGACCTTTTGCTACAAAGTTATGCCTTTTGGATTAAAAGTATGTGACTCTCTTTCATGATATGATTCATCATGAGATCAAAGTATGTGTTGATAATATGATTGCGAAGTCACAAACAGAGGAAGAACATTTGGTCAATCTACTGAAATTGTTTGAGAGGTTAAGGAAGTTCAAGCTGAGGTTGAATCCTAACAAATGCACCTCCGGGGTGAGATCAGGGAAGTTGTTGGGCTTCATTGTCAGTGAAAGAGGAATTGAGGTAGATCTTGCTAAAATAAAAGCTATACAAGAAATTCCTGAGCCGAGAACAAAAAAAGAGGTTTGTGGTTTCCTTGGAAGATTGAACTACATTGCAAGGTTCATATCTCACCTAACAGCCACTTGCGAGCCAATATTTAAATTGCTAAGAAAAGGTCTGGTAGTTGTCTGGAATGATAATTTTCAAAAGGATTTTGAAAAAATAAAAGAGTATCTGCAGGAGCCTCTAGTACTAATGCCTCTAGTTGATGGAAGACCTTTGATTATGTATTTAACACTTCTTGAGAATTAGATGGGTTGTATGCTCAGTCAACATGATGAGTGATCGCTCCGCAAGTGCACGGAAATATCGAAGTAATATAAAAGATTGTCGAACCCACAGAGACCAATGTCAATCTACCGTTATCTATTATTACGGCGTAAAGCTAAGGCTATTGGAATTAGGAAAATTGAATGCGAATGAAATTAAATGCAAAAGAAATAAAGAAAATTGGTTTAAAGAAATGCGGTAAAGGATATCGGTATGCAAAGACTTAGTTATCTGGGATTCGACAGGTCACCGATACTTCTTACTCTTTGCAAACATTGTTCAGAAGAAAATGACAGTTTAAAAACCTTTGTCTCACGATGGTTGTTGACGCAAGTCATAATTCTAAGGGCCAAATGTACGCTTTCGTGTCCCATTCGGGGTTAAAACTATTTTTTGGAAATCTCTAAGTTCTAATTCATTTTAAAGTGCTTTCGCTGTTATTAAAACAAATGACTAGTGTTTACTATCTGGTCTTACCGCACCTTTCGCTTGTTGGTTCGTACCTTAATTAATTTCCCACTTTCGTGGCAAAACTACTTTTAAATAAGTTCTCGCTTTCGCGACGAAGTTTATTCAGTAAATAAATTTAAACACTCAGACCATAAACAACTTTTGAAAAGGAAAGTTTTTAACCGGTTATTATCAAATCCCATCCTACTAATTCGGTTACATACCGATAAAACTAACTTAGCTAGACATGATAATTAATGCGAACGGAAATAGACATAAACAACGGAATAATAAAGCGTGCATCATAACAGGAATAAAGTAGTAATTATATTAATAAAAACCTGTAAATTGTACTGATCTCAAATCCTTGGGTAGTCCCCCACAATGTCGGCAGGATTCTACTTTGGCGAGAAATAAAAGGTACAGGAAGAAAATACAATATGCTGAACTGAAGGAAAATGGAAAGGAAAATAAAAGTAACGATAAATAACTTTGATGGAACTTTGGCAGAACTTCAGGATGAAGAATCCACCCCTTTCTCTGTGAATCTCTTGTCTATTTATAGGAGATGTTTCTTATCTCAACTTCCCGAGATCATGCGTGAGATATGGAGAAAGTGGTAGTAACTTCCAGTAGTGGGCAGTGAGTGGAGAAAGTGTAGGAAGGATTTAAGTTGAGATTGATCGTGAATTCTGATTCTGCGTTTTTTGTCTGCGTGACGGTCGTCATGAAATGTGACGGTCGTCACACGCATGACGGTCGTCATGGACCTGTGACGGTCGTCACAGCAGCAAAATCCGTATCTGCTGTTTTTCATCTATTTTTCATCCGTTTTTCATCTGTTTCTTCTCCTTTTCTTTCTTTAGTCCAAATTCTCCCCAATCTGCAAAACGAAGTAAATTAATCATATAATAGAACATAAATCAAGATAAATTAATAAAAGTCACAAATAAATGCATGTAAATCAGGCCAAATAAACGATATGATTTCGCGTTACCAAACATCCCCACACTTAAACCATTGCTTGTCCTCAAGCAATCGACCAACACAGTAAAAAGAAATAAGCATAGTTCGAAACAAAGTCACGACGAAACTCTAATCATACGTGGCTGCTAGGCTAATGTTAGATCGATAGGTACTAAATATTAATACCAAGGATATCATAACGACACAATTTCAAAAACTCCCTACTTATGCAAACCAATCGGAATCATGCCATTATAACTCAACCTATAACTCATGCTCTCTTTCACCCCATTTCATTATAGTGCAATCACATTAAGCCCGTTATCCATACACATTCATGGCAAGTAGACCTGTTAGTGACTACGATCTCATTATTATTTCATTTTTTTCTGCAAATATGCTTAAGCATCAATTGAACTTAAAGAGTTTGTACCGTTAGGCTAAGTGCTCGGGTGAGGAGCACCTAACTTAGAAGGAACATGTCTTTTTCTTCGTAATTTTTTTTTCTTTTCTTTCTTAGTTTCTCATTTTAACCTAGAGATCCTACACTTATTTGCATCGGTTTCTTACTTAGTGTGTTTAGGATGGTGTTGACTGCTTAAATAAACTACTTAGGGATTACTACAAGAACCTGGAGTTTTAAGGTCTCGGCATAATGGGTACTCAAATTTATTTTGCATATTTAGGGGGTTAAGGTTGTCAGGACGATATCAATTTTATCAAAACTTTCCCAAGTTTTTCTAACATAGCCTAAACAGCCTATATACTTTCAGAGTACCATGTCATGAATCAAAAAGTTTTTGTTGGAGGTTAAAATTTTGAAATTTTGAAATTTTGGGGAAGTTTGAATAACAGGCGAAAACCACTCATAAAGACTCGACAGCACATGCAAAGATTTTGACATAGCATTAAAAATAGATAAAAAAACAATAAATCAAACTAAAAGGCAATAAAATGAAAGCGATAGAGTTCCTCCCCCACACTTAAACCAAACATTGTCCTCAATGTTTCAGTAAAAGGTGGAAAAGGAAAGATAGAACATGTATGAATGCTACTACTCTTGCTATCCTTGTCTTTGTTGATCACTTCTACTTCGGTGGCGGGTATTTTGAGATACTTTGTTTGTGTAATTCTCAAACCAGCTCATCATGTTGCTCGCGTCAAGAGGAAGTACTCATCATCAGTGTTCCCAGCAGCAGCGACACTCGTAGGAATGTCCGTGGGCATAGCTCATCTTCTCAGATCGTCATCTAGAGAGTTTTCGCCTAGATATAGCTAAAGCGTAACAAGCGATACATTTCTTTATTTTCTGCCGATTTAAACAAACAAATTAAAATAAAGACCTTGTGGGTTGCCTCCCACACAGCGCTTTGTTTAGCGTCGATAGCTCGACGGCTAAGGAGTGCAAGTACTCATGGTGGTTCTTTCGAGAATGGTTCCTCGATCGAACTTTGAATAGTCTTCGGTTTCCATGGCCACTTATCAAGCCATCTCTCATATCCCTTACCTTTTTGTTTCTTTCTTCTGTAGGGTGGTTTCTTGTTTTGAACACGTGGTGGTGGTTCTGGATCTATTCTGCGTATCAGCTTTTCAAATTTGGGCTTTGTTATTTCATCCACCACCTCAAAAGTTAATCGTACCCTTTTAACAGTAATAATGACCCTAGTTTCACGGTCCTGAATTTTCTTTTTCTATGAAGGGCCTTAGACAAAGGTGCATTGGTGTGTATATTTTTCAATACCTCCACATATGTTTTGGATTGGGAGTGTACCTTAACTTCTGCAAACCTTTGTGGGAAAGAAATAGGTGGGGTATAGGGGGGAGGAGCAACGATACGTGCTTCCTTCTCTACCTCTTCGACAACCTCCCTTTCGGTTGGTGTCGGTGGATTTTTCTCAATATGTATGTTTTTCTCACCAAAACTCTCCTCAGGCTCATCATCAATCTCCCTAGGATCTTGTATTTGTTCTTTATTAACGGTTGTTACAACATTCACATGTCCTTCTGGGAAGGGTCCTAGAGGTGTTTGTCTAAGCAAGGAGGTTTGAGTCTCCAAAGTCTCGCTGTGAGTTGCGAGGGAATCGACAATAACGTTCATCTGCCTAAGGTCTTCATTAATTTGGATATGTTGTTTTCTAAAATCTTCGTTTTGGAGAGTTTGTGTTTCCACAAAGCGCTCCATCATAGATTCTATCCTAGAGTGAGTAGACGTCTCATTGAATTCTTCTAGTAGTAGTTCGAGGTTGGATGTATCAAAATCTTGCGTTTCCTCAAAACATTGGGAGTCGTCATCATAGAGGGAATTTGGGTGAGAGTGCATAGTATTGAAATCTTCTAATAATATTTCGAGGTCGGATTTAAGCGGAATTTGTGGTTCCTCGAAATATTGGGGGTGGTAGTTATAATATTGAGGGTGGTAATTATAAGGGAAATATGGGTTATACATAATGATTTAGATAAGAGTGCCTTAGTCTATACTATGCAACAACGGAATCACAATATTGACTGTTGGTCCCCGGCAACGGCGCCAAAAACTTGATCGCTCCGCAAGTGCACGGAAATATCGAAGTAATATAAAAGATTGTCGAACCCACAGAGACCAATGTCAATCTACCGTTATCTATTATTACGGTGTAAAGCTAAGGCTATTGGAATTAGGAAAATTGAATGCGAATGAAATTAAATGCAAAAGAAATAAAGAAAATTGGTTTAAAGAAATGCGGTAAAGGATATCGGTATGCAAAGACTTAGTTATCTGGGATTCGACAGGTCACCGATGCTTCTTACTCTTTGCAAACATTGTTCAGAAGAAAATGACGGTTTAAAGACCTTTGTCTTACGATGGTTGTTGACGCAAGTCATAATTCTAAGGGCCAAATGTACGCTTTCGTGTCCCATTCGGGGTTAAAACTATTTTTTGGAAATCTCTAAGTTCTAATTCATTTTAAAGTGCTTTCGCTGTTATTAAAACAAATGACTAGTGTTTACTATCTGGTCTTACCGCACCTTTCGCTTGTTGGTTCGTACCTTAATTAATTTCCCACTTTCGTGGCAAAACTACTTTTAAATAAGTTCTCGCTTTCGCGACGAAGTTTATTCAGTAAATAAATTTAAACACTCAGACCATAAACAACTTTTGAAAAGGAAAGTTTTTAACCGGTTATTATCAAATCACATCCTACTAATTCGGTTACATACCGATAAAACTAACTTAGCTAGACATGATAATTAATGCGAACGGAAATAGACATAAACAACGGAATAATAAAGCGTGCATCATAACAGGAATAAAGTAGTAATTATATTAATAAAAACCTGTAAATTGTACTGATCTCAAATCCTTGGGTAGTCCCCCACAATGTCGGCAGGATTCTACTTTGGCGAGAAATAAAAGGTACAGGAAGAAAATACAATATGCTGAACTGAAGGAAAATGGAAAGGAAAATAAAAGTAACGATAAATAACTTTGATGGAACTTTGGCAGAACTTCAGGATGAAGAATCCACCCCTTTCTCTGTGAATCTCTTGTCTATTTATAGGAGATGTTTCTTATCTCAACTTCCCGAGATCATGCGTGAGATATGGAGAAAGTGGTAGTAACTTCCAGTAGTGGGCAGTGAGTGGAGAAAGTGTAGGAAGGATTTAAGTTGAGATTGATCGTGAATTCTGATTCTGGGTTTTTTGTCTGCGTGACGGTCGTCATGAAATGTGACGGTCGTCACACGCATGACGGTCGTCATGGACCTGTGACGGTCGTCACAACAGCAGAATCCGTATCTGCTGTTTTTCATCTATTTTTCATCCGTTTTTCATCTGTTTCTTCTCCTTTTCTTTCTTTAGTCCAAATTCTCCCCAATCTGCAAAACGAAGTAAATTAATCATATAATAGAACATAAATCAAGATAAATTAATAAAAGTCACAAATAAATGCATGTAAATCAGGCCAAATAAACGATATGATTTCGCGTTACCAAACATCCCCACACTTAAACCATTGCTTGTCCTCAAGCAATCGACCAACACAGTAAAAAGAAATAAGCATAGTTCGAAACAAAGTCACGACGAAACTCTAATCATACGTGGCTGCTAGGCTAATGTTAGATCGATAGGTACTAAATATTAATACCAAGGATATCATAACGACATAATTTCAAAAACTCCCTACTTATGCAAACCAATCGGAATCATGCCATTATAACTCAACCTATAACTCATGCTCTCTTTCACCCCATTTCATTATAGTGCAATCACATTAAGCCCGTTATCCATACACATTCATGGCAAGTAGACCTGTTAGTGACTACGATCTCATTATTATTTCATTTTTTTTCTGCAAATATGCTTAAGCATCAATTGAACTTAAAGAGTTTTGTACCGTTAGGCTAAGTGCTCGGGTGAGGAGCACCTAACTTAGAAGGAACATGTCTTTTTCTTCGTAATTTTTTTTTCTTTTCTTTCTTAGTTTCTCATTTTAACCTAGAGATCATACACTTATTTGTATCGGTTTCTTACTTAGTGTGTTTAGGATGGTGCTGACTGCTTAAATAAACTACTTAGGGATTACTACAAGAACCTGGAGTTTTAAGGTCTCGGCATAATGGGTAATCAAATTTATTTTGCATATTTAGGGGGTTAAGGTTGTCAGGACGATATCAATTTTATCAAAACTTTCCCAAGTTTTTCTAACATAGCCTAAACAGCCTATATACTTTCAGAGTACCATGTCATGAATCAAAAAGTTTTTGTTGGAGGTTAAAATTTTGAAATTTTGAAATTTTGGGGAAGTTTGAATAACAGGCGAAAACCCACTCATAAAGACTCGACAGCACATGCAAAGATTTTGACATAGCATTAAAAATAGATAAAAAAAAATAATAAATCAAACTAAAAGGCAATAAAATGAAAGCGATAGAGTTCCTCCCCCACACTTAAACCAAACATTGTCCTCAATGTTTCAGTAAAAGGTGGAAAAGGAAAGATAGAACCTGTATGAATGCTACTACTCTTGCTATCCTTGTCTTTGTTGATCACTTCTACTTCGGTGGCGGGTATTTTGAGATACTTTGTTTGTGTAATTCTCAAACCAGCTCATCATGTTGCTCGCGTCAAGAGGAAGTACTCATCATCAGTGTTTCCCAGCAGCAGCGACACTCGTAGGAATGTCCGTGGGCATAGCTCATCTTCTCAGATCGTCATCTAGAGAGTTTTCGCCTAGATATAGCTAAAGCGTAACAAGCGATACATTTCTTTATTTTCTGCCGATTTAAACAAACAAATTAAAATAAAGACCTTGTGGGTTGCCTCCCACACAGCGCTTTGTTTAGCGTCGATAGCTCGACGGCTAAGGAGTGCAAGTACTCATGGTGGTTCTTTCGAGAATGGTTCCTCGATCGAACTTTGAATAGTCTTTCGGTTTCCATGGCCACTTATCAAGCCATCTCTCATATCCCTCACCTTTTTGTTTCTTTCTTCTGTAGGGTGGTTTCTTGTTTTGAACACGTGGTGGTGGTTCTGGATCTATTCTGCATATCAGCTTTTCAAATTTGGGCTTTGTTATTTCATCCTCCACCTCAAAAGTTAATCGTACCCTTTTAACAGTAATAATGACCCTAGTTTCACGGTCCTGAATTTTCTTTTTCTATGAAGGGCCTTAGACAAAGGTGCATTGGTGTGTATATTTTTCAATACCTCCACATATGTTTTGGATTGGGAGTGTACCTTAACTTCTGCAAACCTTTGTGGGAAAGAAATAGGTGGGGTATAGGGGGGAGGAGCAACGATACGTACTTCCTTCTCTACCTCTTTGACAACCTCCCTTTCGGTTGGTGTCGGTGGATTTTTCTCAATATGTATGCTTTTCTCACCAAAACTCTCCTCAGGCTCATCATCAATCTCCCTAGGATCTTCTATTTGTTCTTTATTAACGGTTGTTACAACATTCACATGTCCTTCTGGGAAGGGTCCTAGAGGTGTTTGTCTAAGCAGGGAGGTTTGAGTCTCCAAAGTCTCGCTGTGAGTTGCGAGGGAATCGACAATAACGTTCATCTGCCTAAGGTCTTCATTAATTTGGAGATGTTGTTTTCTAAAATCTTCGTTTTGGAGAGTTTGTGTTTCCACAAAGCGCTCCATCATAGATTCTATCCTAGAGTGAGTAGACGTCTCATTGAATTCTTCTAGTAGTAGTTCGAGGTTGGATGTATCAAAATCTTGCGTTTCCTCAAAACATTGGGAGTCGTCATCATAGAGGGAATTTGGGTGAGAGTGCATAGTATTGAAATCTTCTAATAATATTTCGAGGTCGGATTTAAGCGGAATTTGTGGTTCCTCGAAATATTGGGGGTGGTAGTTATAATATGGAGGGTGGTAATTATAAGGGAAATATGGGTTATACATAATGATTTAGATAAGAGTGCCTTAGTCTATACTATGCAACAACGGAATCACAATATTGACTGTTGGTCCCTGGCAACGGCGCCAAAAACTTGATCGCTCCGCAAGTGCACGGAAATATCGAAGTAATATAAAAGATTGTCGAACCCACAGAGACCAATGTCAATCTACCGTTATCTATTATTACGGCGTCAAGCTAAGGCTATTGGAATTAGGAAAATTGAATGCGAATGAAATTAAATGCAAAAGAAATAAAGAAAATTGGTTTAAAAGAAATGCGGTAAAGGATATCGGTATGCAAAGACTTAGTTATCTGGGATTCGACAGGTCACCGATGCTTCTTACTCTTTGCAAACATTGTTCAGAAGAAAATGACGGTTTAAAGACCTTTGTCTTACGATGGTTGTTGACGCAAGTCATAATTCTAAGGGACAAATGTACGCTTCCGTGTCCCATTCGGGGTTAAAACTATTTTTTGGAAATCTCTAAGTTCTAATTCATTTTAAAGTGCTTTCGCTGTTATTAAAACAAATGACTAGTGTTTACTATCTGGTCTTACCGCACCTTTCGCTTGTTGGTTCGTACCTTAATTAATTTCCCACTTTCGTGGCAAAACTACTTTTAAATAAGTTCTCGCTTTCGCGACGAAGTTTATTCAGTAAATAAATTTAAACACTCAGACCATAAACAACTTTTGAAAAGGAAAGTTTTTAACCGGTTATTATCAAATCCCATCCTACTAACTCGGTTACATACCGATAAAACTAACTTAGCTAGACATGATAATTAATGCGAACGGAAATAGACATAAACAACGGAATAATAAAGCGTGCATCATAACAGGAATAAAGTAGTAATTATATTAATAAAAACCTGTAAATTGTACTGATCTCAAATCCTTGGGTAGTCCCCCACAATGTCGGCAGGATTCTACTTTGGCTGAGAAATAAAAGGTACAGGAAGAAAATACAATATTCTGAACTGAAGGAAAATGGAAAGGAAAATAAAGCTAACGATAAATAACTTTGATGGAACTTTGGCAGAACTTCAGGATGAAGAATCCACCCCTTTCTCTGTGAATCTCTTGTCTATTTATAGGAGATGTTTCTTATCTCAACTTCCCGAGATCATGCGTGAGATATGGAGAAAGTGGTAGTAACTTCCAGTAGTGGGCAGTGAGTGGAGAAAGTGTAGGAAGGATTTAAGTTGAGATTGATCGTGAATTCTGATTCTGCGTTTTTTGTCTGCGTGACGGTCGTCATGAAATGTGACGGTCGTCACACGCATGACGGTCGTCATGGACCTGTGACGGTCGTCACAGCAGCAGAATCCGTATCTGCTGTTTTTCATCTATTTTTCATCCGTTTTTCATCTGTTTCTTCTCCTTTTCTTTCTTTAGTCCAAATTCTCACCAATCTGCAAAACGAAGTAAATTAATCATATAATAGAACATAAATCAAGATAAATTAATAAAAGTCACAAATAAATGCATGTAAATCAGGCCCAAATAAACGATATGATTTCGCGTTATCAATGAGACAGTTAATAAAGAATGATGAACATTATGTGCCGCGAGCCTTAAGTATATGGAAAATGATGAGTGAGGGGGTTTCTCCTCACTTGTCTAGAGTGTTTAGTGTATGCCCCTTTGGGTGATATGTGACGCATTCACTCCTATGTCATAGTCTTTAGTGCAACGTGAATCTCAAACAAATCCAACTCACTTCACTAAAACTCTTAAACCAAGTTCAAAACCTTTTAATCCTTCAGGATTATTCTTAAATCATTTTCAGAAAAGAGTACGTTACTTTTCCGTTCTATCGCAAATAGGCATCGACCCCTAACTGCTGGAATGGGAACTTAACGTCACTTATAAAAAATACTTAACCAACCTGTGGTCTAGTTTTCCCGAACCACGTCTACTCTGATTTCTCATACAAGATGAGAATACGTAGGCACAAGGCGATGATGTCTTGGTGAGAAACCTTTCCCCCATCACCCGTGGTTTTCCGAACTACATTGACTTTGACTTTCCTATTGCACGAGGGAATACGTAGGCGTAGGGCGGCGATGTCCTATCAAGTCTCATTTTTATTTATCATCCCCTATTTAGCAGTAACTTTTAGATAAGTCGCCCCTTTGATAGACAACAATCATAGATCCTGTTTAGTACAATGGACGTGAGGGGTGCTAATACCTTCCCCTTGCATAACCGACTCCCGAACCCAAGATTTGGTTGCGATGACCTTGTCTTTTCCCGTTCTTTTAGATTTTCTTTGATCATTTCATGTCCCTCTCTCTGGGATAAGTAATGTTCGGTGGAAACTCTTTTGTTTGTTCCTGCCGGCCCTTTTCACAGTCGCAACAGTGGGGGACATCATTCCAAAAGGAAGATGGAGAATGTAGTGGGTGCTATCCCAAAAATACAAAGAAGAGAGAAGCATGTTCGAGCAATAGTCTGGACCTACTTTCGACTACATGATTAAATCATAAATACCCATGTCTTTCCAGGTTTGGGATTTTGTTTTCTCTAATATCTCTAGCCACCCTAAATAATCAGAAGGATCCTTAAAGGAGGGGCTTGCCCGAAGTACCCTAAAGTTGTTCATATACCTAAGGTCAATAGCCTCTTCAGTTAATGGAGTGTGCTGGTTAGCGGGATTAGGGTCCTCATTGCTGGCCCTAGGTTTTTTAGCATTACCTATGGGTTTGTACTTATGGTAAGTTGGGAAGAAGTCCTTAAGTTTACTAGGATCAAAGTTTACATCAGATAAAGGACCAAAATAAATCTAGTGGCTTACCAGCAACAGTAAGAGGAATAAGTACCTGGGGAATCATAAATTCTTCTTTTCTTTTTAGCAAGTGGTTCAGGTAGGTATTGTTGATATCCCACCATAGTTGGACCTTTGATGGTGTCAAACAGAGGAAGTTGAGAAATCTTCTTAGGAGTCTTCACAGGTTTAGCAGATTCCTTGGAGGCTTTGGTGACGTCTTTGTTGGAACGATTTGAGGAAGCCATTGTTGAAATAGAGCTAAAGTGAGTTTTTTTTGGAGGAGGAGGAGAAGATTGTGAAGTTAGGGATTCAAAAAGTGTGAAAAGAGGAAAAGAAATGAAAAAGGGGGTATTTATAAGGGTGGAAGTGGATGAAGTTATAAAGCAGAATTTATGGTTAAAATGGGAGTGGGACACGTGTTCTACGCTCTATCCTTGATGAAATGGTGGCAGTTAATGCCTAGCCTCATTATCTCCTAGGGTCTAGGATACGTGATGATGGCAAAGATTCTCACATGGGTTTTGAGGGGACGTTTCAAAAAAGGTAATCATGACCATGACGTCATAGGCGTGCCATAGAAGGTAAGCCGTTTATAACAATGACTCATCAAAGATGTCGAATCACACATGGATCAATTAAGACGTTGAATAAAGTTATAAAAAAAATGTCTTTTTCTTCAGTGCTATCGAAAATTAAATTTTTATGGGGCAATTTGTGAGCTCCCAATTTCGACTCCCGGTATTAATTGATGGAAACAATAAAGAAAGTTATATGAAGTTATGAGAGATTTTGACAAAGTGGGACACTTATTTTCAGTCGAAGCTACCTTGTCGCGTAAGGAGGATATGTTGAATAAGATATAAAGAAAAATATTTTAAAGTCTTAGAAGGTGGTTCGACAGAAGATGATGATGTTGTTTCAACATGTGATTTGAATTCAAATAATGGAGGGAACTTTTGTTCTTATCCATATTTGTGAAGGAAACACGTGGAGCTTTATCAAAGAAAAGGGGCATGTCGAGCGCCACTTGTCATTTTTCTGTAGGAAGATCGTTAGGGTTAGTTATTTTTTATCATTATAAATAAAAGGTCCTAGCATTAGGACTAGGGGTGTTCAAAATTGTACAAAGCTTCTAAAATTACTCAAAGTATCCGCGTGTAGAGAAAAAAGTGTGTCGAAGAAAATGTTTGACAAAACACCATAATTTTTACACTAATAAAAATTTCATCTTTTCACCACAAAGGTCTATCTTTTTATTATTTCAAGTTATTTTTCAATGCATTTAATTGTCTTTGATTAAGTTTCTGAACTTTACTTCCTTTAAATTTCGAAGTTGATAGTTGTTAGATCATGAGTATTGTCGAAATATTCACCATTTCCCCAAACTTTAAATTAAGGATTACTAGCACATGTCTTAGGATTTGTATGGTCGATCTTGTACGTAATCCAATTCTTTTTCAATTGGAAAGACCAAAAGGTTGTTTACTAGTTTTCACAGTAAATAGTTGCAAACTGCATAAATGAGTTCCATCAGACTGCATACTTGCCAAAAGTTATGTGCTCATCCTTCATTGATATTATCCCAAAAAGAGATTGCCCCACAAAACTTGAATGATTTTAGGCCCATTAGCTTAATTGCAAGCACTTACAAACTTTTGTCAAAAAGTTTAGCAACAATATTGAGCTTGGTGATTAGTACATTAGTATCTTCATCGCAAACGACTTTTATTTCGGAAAGACAAAATTCTTGATGGAGTCCTAGTAGCTAATGAACTCTTTCAATTTTCTATTAAGAAGAAGAGAAGTTGTTTACTACTCAAGGTGGGCTTTGCTTAAGCGTACGATTGCATTGATTAGACAAGGTGGCCATTTGTCCCCCGCTCCTATTTGTTCTAGTGGCTGAATGTTTATCATGCTTGGTCAAGAAGGCTGTGAACAAAAACATTCTAAGGGGTTTTGAGATTGATGAAAGTTACTTCCATTGAAATTCTTTCATTTGATGATAGTACATTGATCGTGTGTGATTATTCTTGGTCAAACTTGTGGGGCATCAAATCCATCCTTACAGGGTTTGAATTAATCTCTAGCTTGCAGATTAATTTATAGAAGAAGCGTTTTTAAGGGCGACATCCTAATTCTTGGCGTGTAAAGTTGGTGTCTTTCCTTTCAAATTTCTTGGGTTGGCCATTGGAGGCAAACATAAGTGAATATATTTATGGAAACCTATTATATCTTTTATAGGCACGATTATCATCTTGGAGGGGCAGCCTGCTTTTAATTGGCAGAAAGGTAATTTTGATCAATTTTGTACTAACCAATATGCCAGTGCACCACCTTTCCTTTTACAAAGCACATGTAAAGGTGTTGAATGAGATAAAGTCCATCCAGAGAAAATTCCTTTGGGCTGGCTCGAGAGAGAAAAATTCCATTTCTTGGGTAAGATGGGTCACACGTTTGCAAAACCTAAGAATAAGGGTGGTTTAGGCATCAAGGACGTCGTTGTATTCAACATGGCCTTGATGTCTAAGTGGTTATGGAGATTTTCTCAAGAATCTGATGTGTTGTGGATTGGAATTTGGAGGCTAAATATGGTAGTTTTAAGAAAAGAATTATTTCAAGAGAAGTTACCAATAGTTCTAGCATTGAATCAATGTAGTGGAAGGATATAATGGCCTTAGGTGATTATACTCATGAGGAAGGATTCTATAATATCCTCTCTTAGAAATTAGGGGATGAGAGATACACTTTATTATGGCATTCTAAGTGGCTTGGTTCAACTCCATTGATGCGAGTAGTCCCCAACTTTAATTGAGGATTCAGTTTCGTAAGATGGTGCTAGTTAAGGACTGTGGATGGTGGGAGGGTGAACACAGGTTATGGGATTTGGAGGGACAAAATGTAGTGCAATAAGATGCATCGAATAATGATATGTGCAAGCTGCATCAGCTATTGGCAAAGTTGAAGTCTTCCCATGGCACAAAACCGATTGGATGGTCTTGAGGTAAAACTTAATACTCTTTGCGTTAAAACCTGTTATGATTTGCTTTCTAGAGCATCTAATGGTATTATCCTTGAAACAAAAACAACCATGGCTCAGAATATCCTTTGGAAACTCTTAGATTCCTCTTAAGGTTAAAATCTAGAAACTTTTGATTAATCATTTACCAACTCGTCTGAACCTTGCAGATAGAGGAGTGGTGTCCAATCCACACAAAAAAGTTTGTTTTTTTTTTGTTTTCATGTCGTAGAAGATATTGATCATGTTTTTCTAAATTTTCCTAAATCGACCTTAGTTTGGCAAGAAATTGAGAAATGGTTAGGCTTTACTATAACTCTATTGATCACATGTTGGCAATGGTTAAATTCTCAACTATCATATTCCCTTTCTTGTTTAGTTTTGGTTGGTCACATGTTGGTGTCTTTGGGTGAACTAAGAATCAAGTTTTATTTCATGATATGGTGGTTGTCCCAAAAGATATCTTCCATAGAGTCATCCAATTTTCTTTGAGATGGTTGAAATTATCTTGTAAGAGTAAGGTTAAGTATACCTATTATGAATGGTGTAAAAGGCCCATTGATTTCTTGTAATAGGTAGTGTCTTAGACTTTTGCTTAGTCATTTTATTTGACATTGCTGATGCAGCTTTGATGCTTGTAATTTTGTTGGGTTAGGGACCCCTTGGTTCCTCTTTTGAATATATTGATTATAAAAAAAAACTTGATGCAAAATTATTTCTCATAAGATTTTTTATTTTATTATTTTAAGTTGTAGTCCTCAGTTAAACTTTAATTCAAATTAATCAATTTGGTTAATAGTTAATTGACAGTTAATTAATTTGTCTATAT
Source organism: Lathyrus sativus (assembly GCA_963859935.3). Lineage (NCBI taxonomy): Eukaryota > Viridiplantae > Streptophyta > Magnoliopsida > Fabales > Fabaceae > Lathyrus > Lathyrus sativus. Next base: position 19,548 of record CAWUDS030003327.1, read on the forward strand.
AGTTTGTTAATATTTTATTAGCAAGCTAACCAACATGGGACTATACTTGTATAAATCCTCTTTACTATGAATAAGAAACATAGCCGAAACACTTCATTTAAAATCTCATTTCTGCACTAAACTTTAACAAATTGGTATCATAGTCTGGTTTAATTATGGGGAGCAATATAGTAATTGAAGATATGGTGGAAGGCAATAATTTTATGACAAATGTACCCATTATCGGTAGCAAGAACTAGAATAGGTTGAACAAATAAATGAGACCCATCTTCAATGTTCAAGATACAAGTGAAATTGTAACTGACGACTCTTACCAATTGCTTTCAAATCTCTTAAAATTTTGCGAACAACATTTAAGAAATCGAAAAAGAAGGATCGCAAGGTGGTGTTTTACATCCACCCAATGTGTTGATGTAAAGGTGTTTGATAAAATCTTAGAGGCAAACTATGCATGAGAAATACTATAGTGGGAATGCAAAGGCCAAGAAGGTCCATTTTTATGAAAAGTTGCAAATGAATGGTAATAAAAGTGTATCATATTATTTTTCAATATTGTTGGTATTGATCACTTAGATGAAAAATTCTTATTCCTACATGATTGTAGTGACAATTGAGAAAAACAAAATATTTGAACAGTTTGAAAATATAAGAGTTGTAAGGAACACACAAGGCTTGTGAATTGAGCATGAGACAAAGAGAAACTAGAAAATTTGTTGAATATGATTTATTTGTTCAATCAAAGAAAGGATCTTTTGAAGAAATTAAGAATAAATGGAAGAAGGAAAAAGGTGAACCTTACCAAAAAAATCATGTAATCTAAGATAGAACTTTTGAAACATTTTAGTAAATAATTTATATGAAGTGTCTTTTTGCAACAATGTTAACTCAAGATAGATGGTTGTAGAATCTCATGTTCGATCATTTAAATTTCAGAAGCCTTATTCATCTAATTAATATGAAGTTGGTTCTAGTGTTCCTAAATTAACGTTACCTAAGAAAGCTTGTGAAATCTATCTAATTGGAAAGCATTGCTATGAATTCTTTCAAATCACATGTAGCACATTGATCATTTAATTTTTAGTTCATTTTGGTGTGGATGGTCTACTTGAAGTTCCTAATCTAAGATGATATAAGTACTTTATCACATTTATGGATGAATTTAGCGAAAAGGTATGGTTGTTCTTTATCAAAGCTAAGAGTGGATCTTTTGGGAATGTTTATGAAATTTAGAGGTTATGGCAGATAAACAATATGATAGAACTCTAAAATTTCTTAGAAAAAATGATGGAGATGAATATTCCTCACAAGAATTTATTTGAAAGTTATTGTGAATAAAATGGCATAGTGTGTGAAATGATTGCTCCTTACGCACCATAACATAATGAACTCACAAGAAGAAGGACGTAAATTCACTTTGATGTGACCAAAATAATGCTCAAACAGAAGAAATTGTTAAACACATTATGGGGTGAAGTTATGTCAACAATAACTTATGTTTATAATAGGTGTCCAACCAAACAATTAGATAAAGTGTTTGAATAGGTTTGGAAAAGAATCACGTATTGTTAAGCATTTAAGAGGTTTTGGATATTTGTGGTTGTTAAGTAGAAATTTTCACTTAAATTGAACCATCTTTCTTAATACTATTCAACTTAATTTCCATGTTTTAATAGATTTATTTCTTGTTCTTGTATGATTCTTCAATTATATTGCAAATACCTTTGAATCTTTGATGTGTGTGTTATTGTGTAGGAAATAGGCATAAAAATTAATGATTAAGACACAAATGATAGGACAAGGAAGCCAAAGAAATGAAGAGGAATCAACATGTTCGCTGGGCGAACAACAACGAGCAGCCAGCGAATATTCGCTGGGTGAAGTCCTGGTGAAGCCCCAGCGAATCATCTCAGATTAGAGGCAGTAGGAGAAGGACCCAAAGTTTTTTGGACAAAGTTAAAGCGAAGTGGTTCGTTGTGCGAAGAAGTGCTCGCACAACAAACTTAGATTTTTTCCAAGGGCTGTTTAACTGTTCCTGAGGCACTTCAAGTGCCTCAAAGTAGACTTTGTTGGGCGAATAGTTTGTTCGCTAGGCGAACATGACAGTTTTGTAAATATTACATAAGTACTTTTCACACTTTTTAGAAACATATTATATTTTTCAGCATAGAATTTTATCTCTATTTATTTCAAGCACATTCTTGAGAGAGAAGCACAAAGCCTAAGAGGGAGAAGGTAAGATCTTCGATTTCTTGTTGGGGTTTGGATGTAATCTTTTGATACCTTATATATTTCATCTAAGTTATGTATTGTGAACTAGTTTTGATTCAATATTGATGTTATCTTTGATTTCTTATTTGTGGGTCTTGACAAAATATTTTCCAAATCTTTGATCTAAGATACTCATCTATCAATGAGCAAACTTTTGACATAGTCTTGTAAGTTGATATTCACTAGTATCACTTTTATTTTATTGTGTTGATTAGTAGCATGAGTAGCATGAGTAGGATCAATACGGTAAAGACCATGATAACGTTTTTGACACGAACGGTATTGCGAGGATGCGTGATAATAGTGATGAAGAATTATATTCACATATATTTGGCAAATTAGTTAAATACATGTAAAAAGGTTAATCATGTTTACATATTATGATCATGGCGTTATATATGAATAAAATCATTAATTTGATATGGATGTTATTTGAATTTATGTTAGGTCCAAACTCTAGACATAGATTTAGGTTTAACATTCACATGAGTATTAGTTGTTAATGCTCTGTGTTGGTTTTGTTGCGTGAGACATCACCAATGAGACAATACGGTTGACCTCTCGAATTTGCGTTAGTTATAACCTCTGTTGTGTGTGATACGTGATGGTATTAGAAGAAGGTTTGAGTTGTGTATAACATGATCAGAAGAATGCATGTGTTATCAATTGATGAGATCCAATCCTAACAAGGCTCCGTTTATATTTTATGTCTTTACTTTATATTTTTCGTCTTTATATTTTCCGGCTTTTATCTATTGTACCTTGAATCTTTCAACCATTTTGTAACCATAAGCTTAGAAATGTAGAGACCGTTGAACGAGTTCTTTCCCTCGCACCGATCCCTGTGGAGACGATAAATCTTGTAATTCTTCCAAACTTAAATTTGTGTTTGCCGCTTTACCGCACTAATAGTGGTATAAGCATGTGCGCGAGGCAAGGAGGAAGAAAATGGATGATTAGAGCGAAGCTCTAATACTTATAGGCTATCATATAATAGGTGTTTATAGGTCGTATAAACCATTCAAACATACTACCGTAGTAAGTAGAGATGTAATATTGTATGAGTTAGATTCTTGGGTTGGAGTAAAAGAGAACATTGTACAACTCTGCTTGTTCAATTAGTAATTCATGCGGAACAAGTAGAACAAGATGAAGGGATGACTGAGGGCTGGGTACAAAAATAGTTCAGGGTGTAGGAACTTTATAGAGGCCCATGTTTATATCAACAAGATTGGTAAATCATGAAGTTATTCCTAATAATGAAGTAAATCATGAAGGAGAGTTATGCATTTTGCGTTATTGGATGATGTACAACCAGTGGTCTATAAAAGGGCTCTATATGATAATTTATGGAGAGATGCATTGGTTAATGAATTAAAACCCATAGTGAAGAATAATACATGGGAGCTTACAAAGATGTCATTAAACAAGAGAACTATATATGTACGGTGGGTTCTCAAACTGAAAATGTAGATAATTGGAGAGATAACTAAACATAAAGCAAGACCAGTTGCTAAATGCTTTATCTAGAAAATTTGTCTTGATTATGATGAAGTCTTTTCACTTAAGATGTGAAATTTGCCTTCTTGAATGGACCTTTAGAGAAAGTTGTGTATGCGACACAATCTTCCATTTTCGTAAACAAAGATGAGGAAGAAATGAATTTCAAATTAAACAAGGTAATGTATGAGTTTAAGTAAGCACCAAAAGTCTAGAATAAAGGGATACAAAAATTCCTAGTACAATAAAGTTTTGTGAAATGTGCTTCAAAATATAGAGTGCATGTAGAGAAACAAAATTGATGGTCTTCTGGTCACTGACAACAATATTATTAAGATTGAAAGATTCAAGAAACAAATGATGAACGAAATTGAAATGACTAGTCTTGACAAATTGACATATTACTAATCTTGACAAATTGACATGTATCTTGGGTAGAAACAAATACATAGAAGGAAGGTCTTACTTTATTAAAGAACAAATTAGTTATGTGTCTTTGATCCAACAATTTGCATATTTATTTTCAAAAGCTTTCAAAGATGATACTTTTAAGAGCATATAAATGATATTTGTGTGATATTATTAAAGAACTTAAATTAAAGAAGATGTTGAACTTAAATTCAAATTAAATAATTTAATTAAGAGAAATACATTCATAATCTTAATGGTGTAATAAACAAATAGGATGGTTTCAATAGCAATATTTAGTAACCACATTAAATAGTTCACGGACATAGAACAATCATGGATGCAACTTTATGTAATACAATGCACCTCATATCTACTGCTTCAATATGCATGTGATATCAAATTTTTGGATTTCAGTTTTGTTATTGACTGATCCACATATCTATTCCTCATATGAACCAACGATTTCTACCAATGAATTTGAGACACGTCTCTAGTTCCTCATCTGAATCAACAATTCCTCCAATGAATTTGAGATTGTCTCGTTGGACCGAAGTCCTATCTAACTTTGATATACATGACGCATAAAATAATGACGAGACAACATCAATATACTACTAAATAATGGTTCTCATTTGAACCCACAACTATGCCAATATTAGGCCACCGTTATAGTTGCACATCTGAACTACTCATCTTAATTATTTATACATATAATTATAGCTCAAAAACATGCATATAATTATATATTGATTCATCCTTACTCACTAACAGGGAAAAATATCAACATATGTAATCAAACATACTCATCAATAAAGTAAACATATTATTACTCAAATATGCTCATCAACAAGGCAAGAAATTATTATCATGCTCAACATGACTCATCAACAAGGCAACAACAATATTCTATAACTCTCACATTCAACAGGATCAAATCATAACCCATCACAACAACTTATAACACATTATTATTTACCTTTAACTCTAAAATTGTCAAAAGGACTCTAAACTCATCAAAAGGTAACAAACAGTCATCAAAATCACAAAACTACTAAAAACTCGTCGAACTGGACAACGAAACTCGCCATCGTCGATAAGTTGATCAACCACTGCACATCACCAATTGTCTCTGTGCTCGCTCCCCGTGGCCTGCAACTGACACCCCGCACACATAGAGATGCTCTAACCTTGTCGCGCACGGTTCCACACTTTTGTGGCTTCTTCCGCATGCTCTACATTGTCGCGACACTGTTCCATCGCTTCCGAACAGGCGCGACTTCACTACCATGTTGCGACACTGCTCTGTCGCCACCGAACATGTGTGGATCTTCCGCTAACCGCGGCTTGGCGTAGTGTTTCCTCTATTTCCGTCCCCCCCACCCCCCCCCCCCAATTCTCAATTGTTTTTTTTACTTTTCCCACTTTTTTTGACTTTTCGACTTTTGTGATGTTTGCCATATTGAATAGATATACAACTCATAGATAAACCGTCATACATAAGTTGAACACAATTATCAATAAAGCATCAACAAGAGATTAAATCACTATCAACAAATCAAATGAGAATTCATATCATATTACTTAAGAATAAAAGGAAAAATTATCAATCGGCCCGGCTTAAAGGGTTTTTCCCAAACCCTCTTGTGAGTGCATTTCCCCTTATAGTTAGTATGTTTTGATTGATGTCAAAACTAGGAGACTTAGTATTTGTGTACAATGGACGATATCATCTTAATCTAGGTGTGAATTTTCATTACTAAGAGTGCATACTCATCCTTATTCGTTTAGAGTCATTTACTAAGTCAAAAACAAGGTTTTGTGTCAAAATGAATTTTATGCATCAACTCATATATGTGATAGGTCAACTCATTCTGCACAAATAATGTGGGAAATTATTTCCACTCAGCATGCATCAACTCATAGTTGCTACAGGTATGTGCATAAAAACTTTCCACTTAGCACGCATCAACTCATTGTTGCTACATGTTGGTGCATAAAAACTTTTCACTCAAAATGCATTGACTCATAGTGATGCAGGTCGATGCATAAAGATTCAATTTTAAAAGAAATCTCTCTGGATAATATGCATCGACTCACCCATGCTACAAGTCGATGCATAGAAGCAAATTTTCTTCTATGAGTTGACGCATAGCCCTACAAGTCAATGCATAAGTCATGCTTTCATAAATCATTTGCAACTTGGATTCAGCCGAGTGAAAGCTTTGAATAACATGGGTTCTTGCAAAGGAGTAGAAGTAACCATAGGATTAATTGAAAGACTTGGAGCAAGATTTCCCAATTTGGATTCATCCAAGTGAAAGCTTAAAAGAACGACGGTTCAGTCAATTGAGTAGCGGTAACTGGAGGATCAAATTGGAGGTCTTGTATGTCTTTATCTAGCTAATATCAAGGGAAGAGAAGAAGCTAGGATCAACATCAAACATGGGTTTTGGGGGTTTGAATTGTTACTACTTCACTTGTAAACTACTATTGCAAAGGTTAATTACAATATCTCAATTCAATTTTGAATTGAGGGTAGACATACCCATAGTAAGGACAACTAGAGAACTGCCTAAACAAATCTTGGTGTTCTCCTCTCTCTCTCTCTCTCTCTCTCTCCTCTCTCTCTCTACATTTTGATAACAGTTAGTGTGTAATTTGAATTGTCGAAAATGATGGCAGTGTTGATGTGTCTTAAGTTGTTTTGTGACAACTATTGCAATTTAAACAATTGCAATTAAATTGTTACACCTTCAACACAAAAAGATTAAGTCGGGTGTATTTTACACCAAGTGTTTGATATTTTAACTGCACACTAAGTGTTCGATAAAATTCCTTAGTCAAATTTTTTTTACATCTCATTGGGAATCAGTTACCTTAGTGTTGTTTATATTGAAACAAATTAAATAGAACATGTTGGTTGACTTTTCTCATCTTAGCATATGTTTTACTACGGTTTATACACATATCTGATTCTACCAATAACGGTTCGGATAGACGAGAGCCGATTCGCATTCGCTTCCACTTGCCATAGAAAAGTATTTTTCAAAATAGAATTGTTATAAAAAAAAATTATTTGGCGATTTATTCAACCCCCTCATTCTAGATCGTTGGCCTCGTCTAACAAGTGGTATAACAAGTACCAATTTATCTTGTGCTTCAAATTCACTTATTAGATTATGGCTTCCGAACCAAAAGGGGAGTATAACAAAATTTCGATTTTCATTTGCGAGAATTATGGTTATCTAAAGGATTGTATGCGTATCCATATCAGTTCTATTGATAGAAAAGTATGGAGCGCCACCCAAAATGGTCCATTTGAAATTACTATGACCAATGTGGATGGTGTTGTTGAACCTAAACTGGAAGCATAATAGGATGCAGAAGATGAAAAAAATTGTCTAATGATTGGAAATTAAGGAATATTCTAATCTCTAATTTAGGATTTGATGGATATTACCGTGTTTCTCATTCCGAAATCGCTAAAGCTATGTGGGAAGCATTACAAGTTGCCCATGAGGGTACAAATGAAGTCAAGCAAGTTAGAGTCAATACTTTGAATCAAGAGTTTAAAATCTTTCACATGAAGCATGGTGAAACCATTTCCGATATGCAAAAGAGATTCACTCATCTTGTAAACCGTTTGAATGCACTTGGTAAGCCACTTTCCAATGATATTGCTACTAATTTTTTTAGATGTCTTAATAGGGAAGGGAAACCTAAGGTGATCGCCATCAAGGAAGCTAACAACCTATTGACATTGGATACAACTACTTTAATTGGTAAGCTTGAAGAACATGAGCAAGAGCTCATTAGCTTAGAGAAGCATGAGAAGAAAGTTAAGAAAGAGAAAAATAAAGAAAAAGAAAAGAAGACAATTGCTCTTATGGCTTCTAGCTTCAAGTCCTCAACAAAAGAGCATGATAAGAATGAAACAAGTGATAATGAGAAGTCAGTTGATGAATAAATGGGGTTGTTTGTTAAACGGTATCATAGATACATTAAGAAAAATAGAGTAAAGCACTTCGACAACAAACTAATCAACTTTAGAAGACAAGTTGACTCCTCAAAACATGATGGGAATAAGAAAGGAAAGTCTAAGGGTTCATGTTTTAATTGTAGTAAAGTCGGACACTACAAGCCTAATTGTCCACAACTTAAGAAAGAAAAAGATAAGGGTCAATACAAGAAGTCTAGCAAGACTAAAAGAGCATATATAGTTTGGGAAAGCGATAGAGAATCCTCAAGTGAAGGTAACTTAAGTGAAAGCGACAAAGACACAAATATGTGTCTCATGGCCCATCATCATAAGAAGAAAAAGGTAAAACATTCTAAACATGAACCTATTGATGAGATGTCTTATTATGAATTACATACTGCTATTGAGAATCTATATGGTGAAGTCGTAGACACTTTTAAAAGGTTGGCTTCAAATAAGAAAATATTTTTGTTTTATGAAGATAAAGTTTAAGAAACGAAAAAACAAATGGAAGTGCTTAAGAAAACCATGTTAGATTCTCAAAAATATAAGATTGAGGATGAGAAACCTTCTTGGTTTGGTTGTGAAACTTGTCACATTTGGAAAAAAAAGGTTAATACTCTAAAGGTCAAATTAAGCAAGGCTTTAGAACCAAAATTCAATTTTGTTGTTGATCCAACAAAATTCAAAAGACCTCTATATGAACCATATAGAAAGTATACTTTTGTTTTAAAAGAATCTAATAGTGAAATTCATTCTCATTGTCACTTAACTTGCCACTTTTGTTTTAAGAAAGGTTACACCATTGCTAAATGAATATTTAAAACATTTTTGGTTTCTAAAGGTGTATTTCAATGGTTTCCCAAATACAACAATATTTCCATTCACCCTCAAGGACGTAATAAAAATTAGGTACCTAGCATTATTGATTGACTTTGTAGGGAATATGTCTTGACTCCTTGAAGAGAGTATGAGATCTTAACAAGGAAAGCTCAAGGCATATAAAATGTAACATCTCCTTATTCATTAACGTTTTGGAAAAGAAGAAGGATGATGTGACCTATGAAGTTAACAAATATAAGTTCTAAATCGTGAAATAAGTAGTGTAAGTAAATCCTCCTTTCACTACTATCTTTGATATTATAAATTCTTGAGAATACTTACTATTGTTAAGGTTGAATACATCGCTAGTGATGTATTGTATCCAGGAAATGTCGAGAAAGGTTTTCTTTTCTTTTACATGATGTAGATGAATCTTTAGAAGACATACTCAAAGTCACCAAAGATGGATTGATCTCCCAGAAATGGTAGAACTTGAGGAGCAGAAAAGATGACCATAAAGTCTTTGGGGGTTTCATTGATAAAATCTTTAGGGTTTTTCCTTCAAGATCAAGGGTTGATTTGGGGTCTTTGAAACTTGGATACAGCCGAGTGAAAACTTTGAAGAACAGGGGTTCTTGCAAAGGAGTAGCGGTAACCGGAGGATCAACTAAATAACTTAGGGCAAGATTTCACAATTTAAATTAAGTTGAGTGAAAGCTTTGAAGAACGGATGTTCGTTTAAGAGAGTAGCGATAACCGGAGGATCAAATTGAAGGTCTTGTATGATTTGATCTTGCTAAGATCAAGGGAAGAGAAGAAGCTAGGAACAACATCAAATATAAGGTTTGGGGGTTTGAATTGCTACTACTTTTGTTGTAGATTGATATTGCGAAGATTAAATTACAATATCTCAATTCGATTTCAAATTGAGGGTAGACGTACCCATAGTGAGAACAATTGGATAACTTCCTAAAAGAATCTCAGTGCTCTCTCTCTCTCTCTCTCTCTCTCTCTCTCTCTCTACATTTTGAAACACTTAGTGTGTAATTTGAATTGATGAAAATTTTGGTTGTGTTGAAGTGTCTTAAGTTGTTTTATGAAACTATTGCAATCCAAACAATTGCAATTGAATTGTTACACCTTGAACACAAACAGAATTGAGCTTGGTGTATTTCACACCAAGTGTTTGATATTTTGATTGCACACTAATAAAATTCCTTAGTTAAGTTTTATTTTTACATCTCATTGGAAATCGTTTATCTTAGTATGGTTTATATTTAAACAAATTATATAAAACTTATTGGTTTTCTTTTCTCATTTTAGCATACGTTTTACTACAGTTTGTACACATATCTGATTCTACCAATAATTGTTTGGATAGATGAGAATCGATCGGGATTCTCTTTCGCTTGCCATAGAAAAATATTTTTCAAAAAATAATGTTAAGAAGAAAATTTTTATTTGGTGATCTATTCAACCCCACCCCCCTTCTTGATCGTTGCCCTCGTGTAACATCTATTTGGCCACAAACATCAATTACAGATTAAAGAAAAAGGAATAAGATAAGAGGGTATAGAACCCTCGAATTACCTTTAGCCCCCATATATGAATAATTCCACCCATTCACCTTAAAGGTGCAGCAAAAATTAAAGCTTGTCTATGGAGTATTCACTTCCAAGATCTCTCCCAGGGTTTATGCCTCTTCCACTCCTTGTCTCTTTTCTCCAACTTTTCACGTACTGGAAATTTCATTTTCTCACTCTTATCTATTTAAATTAACTTATTTTTATTTTAATTAGATTAATTCAACTGCATAATGTTATAAAATTGGATGGTATTTTTTGGACATTATTTATTTTTGAAATTCTATTCTGCATTATCAATTTGTTATGTTTCGCATACCTTTTGGGTAGTTCTGGAGATGTATCTCCGAACATAACTTCTAATTATTAAAAGGTATTTCAATTGTGCAAAACTCCCCATTTTAATTTTGGATCTGCGAGGACATACCTCTTCGATCTGAAAAACAGACTGAATACTCTCATGTGATATCTAAAAAATCGGAGAGTTATCAAGCTTGAGTACCGTTCACCCTTGATAGACAACGAAGGGAAGATACGGCTCACCTTGCTTGAACTAAATATAGATGATGATTTAAAGGTTATGTGGATTACCTTTTACCGTTATTCAACAAAGTGTTTGATTGAAGTGGATGCAACGATTCAAAAATCAGGTGAAGATATTATAAGAATGTTGCAACATCCTGAACCACCTATTTTTAGTGACATGTGTTAGTTCCATGGTTCTATAATATAGAGTTGTACATGGTTCTATGATTGGCTAAATTTTGGTAAAACATGATCCTGCACTGATGATTAAGCAGGATGTTATAACATCTTCATCTGCTGTGGTGAAATAACTGTTGTGGAGTGTTTTAATGTGAATGTCATGCTGAATATCATGACATCCATCACGACATCCATATGCTATCATGACCAAACTACTATCATGTGTGAGAAACAACAGGAGTAGTGGTGCAGCAAGAGCTGATAACAGAAATGCTATCATGAGTTGTAAACAGGATGTCATTACATCTGGTGCAGCAGGAGCTAACAAGAGCAGATGAAGCTAGCAGGAGCTGATGACAAAACTGTTGTCATGGGTGTCATGACATAAATGTCTGGTACAGCAGGGGCTGCTAAGTTATATCTCTTGACAGAAGTATTTTGGTACTGTTGGACTTTCCTCATCAGTATGTACAGGCCTAAGAGAGTTATTAGAAACAAAGTGCAGATTTAATGGGTGTTCATAAAAAGGATCTTTGATACTTTTTAGGGAACTATAAAACATTTGTTTCTACTGTCATGAAGAAGATTCAGCATAAGTGTTCAGCAGGGCAAGTTGGAAAGCTGAGAGTAAGTGAAGTTGAATGTCATGACTAAATGTCATAACATTGGTCGTATGACATCAGGCGTGCAGGGTTTGTTTTTTTGTTATGATACCTGATATATCTCAGGCTAAATTTCAGGAAACCTGTTATGGCTTCTCAGTTATCTTATGCGAGATTCTAGTCAGGGCTGGACATAATATAAAGCAGTTGTGACCTAATTTGACAGCACCTTGAATTGTGGAAATTAGTTTTACTTTGTTAAAACTAATGTTTGTTACATTGGACCAGCCCAAGCCCAATCTGCAGTGCTATAAAAGGAGGCATAGAAGCAATGGAAAAGCAAGCACTCACATCAAGCAAAACCAGAGTGTAAAATAAAGTTCTAGGGTTTGAGAGTCCCTTGTGTGTAAGTCACCCTTTGTATCTTTTGATACATTGTGGTAGACATATTTGTGAGTGGAGAATTTTGTGGTTTGCAGTGATTCTTCACGTGTCTAGGAGTCTTAGGATTCCTTGTGTGCCAAGCAATTGTATGTTGAATAATTGCTTTGGTTTATAAACTGTTGTGTTTATTGTGTCACTCAAAGCTTTTAAGCAAGAGTGTGTCTCACTTGATCAAAGCTCAGGAAGCAAGATCATGGTGTGTGTTTGGAGTGTATCTCCATAACTGGTTTGTAATTGTGTATCACTGTGTTGTGATTGAAGGGGAGTGAGTGGGTATACTCAGACCTAGAATGTCTCTAGGTTGAAGTGTCATTGGGTAGAGATTAAGTGAGAAGTGCAAGCTGATTATTTGACTTTGAATTGATTCTACTAATAGTGAATTTCCTCCCTGGCTTGGTAGCCTCCAGATGTAGGTGTTGTTGACACTGAACTGGGTGAACAATTACTGTGTTATTTATCTTTCTGCATTTACAATTCTGCACTTTAAATGGTTAGATAAATAGTTTTGACAGGCAGCAGATGTTACAACAGAGGTCATGAAGTTGGTCATGACATTGGCACAATTTAAAGAAATTTAAATTGTTTATGATCTTTCCTCGTCTTTGTTTCAGCAGAGATCAATGTTCTTGGGACATCTGAAATCTGCATACCAAAATTTCAATGACATGTAATGTTAAATTTAGGTAATGTTTATCTGTGTAATGTTTATTTTGACGTTAATTTATGTTGGTTTTTCATTCTGCCTGTTTCTACTTTAACCTAATAGAGCATATTTCAGAGAAGCATCTCCAAAAATCTCTCAGACTAATGAACTAAGTAGTTTTATGGAGATGCATCTTTGAATCAACCTTTTGTGTATACGGAAATACATCTCTTGATTATATTTTTAACAAAATTAAGGGTTTCTCGCCATTTTCTTCTTAGTTGTGTGTAGAAAAGGAGCGTCTGAAGATGCATGTCCAGATGCTAGAGACATTTTAATCTTTTAACAGTGGGGGTGGGGGTTGTAACGTTACAAAATGCTTTCAAAATTACTGACTGACCCCCGCAAACCAACACAGGTATTTTCAGCATGTTTTGTCCTCACTCACACGCTTTCCACGAAACTTCCCAAAAGGTCACCCATCTCAAAATTGCTTCAAGCCAAGCGCGTTTAACTATGGAGGTCTTATGAAATGGGATAACGAATGCATCTTGTTGGTATAGGTAGTACCAATTAATCCTTATAGGCCTTCCTTCAACCATGCAGTCTCATACCTGCACAGCCTCATAATCCCTCTCATTCCAAAATGCATTCGGTTTTTTTCCTAGAAGTTGCTCTAGGAGTGTCTCATTGTCATACCTCATGCACCGACAACCACTCCCTCGCCCTCGGGTGTTACATGTGACCACTATTTGTCATCTTCGACCTCGGGTGTTACAGGCGTGGGGGTGGGGGAGAACCCCTAAGGGTGGAAAGATCAATCCCCTATTATATTAGGGTGGAGTATTCCTTGTACTCATTTCCATACAATCTTATAAAAAATATAAGAAACATAACTTTACTCTTAATTTTTAAGAGGATTTGTTTTCCCGCCCTTATGGTGTATCTCACACCTCTGAAAACCAAAAACTTCCCTCAGAAATTTTCAGAGATGCATCTCCAAATGCACAATAAATCTCGTCATCCTTCTTAAGTCAAGCAGCTACCCCATTTTTGCCAAAAAAATGGTGTAGAGATGCACTTGTGAATATTTCTGGGGTAAATTCGAAGATGCATGTCCGAAAGCACCTTTCTTCCTTCGTAAATCAAGAAGCCATCCCATTGTTTTCCAAAAAATGGTTTGGAGATGCATCTACGAATATGTATGGCGTACATTCAAAAATGCATCTCTGAAATCTTCTTTTTATGTTTCTTAGGTATAAACATTGTCCTAAGTTTGTAGTTTTTTAATCGAAAGTCATTTTAATTCAACTAACATTGCCATTATTTGATTCAAACATTAATAAACACGAATATCATAGAACAAGGTAATGTGTTGATTAAAAAAGATTCAATCATATTGTAAACACTATTCTCAAAATATGGGGAAAAAATACTAAAACATTCCAAAATACAAATAAAAGCATAATCTACTGTGTATGCCTAATCCTAACCCCTGTCTCCTCCTCTTCTGTTGGTAACCTAAGGCATTTCGTGCCTCGATGAGAATAGAACATTCCAAGGGTATAGGTGTTACCACTGTGGAAAACTTGGACATATTAAATCTGTCTGTTTCTGGCTGCATGGATTTTCTTGTCATCCTCATCAAGAAAAATCCAAACAGGGTGCTCAGTCAAGAAACATCATCATGTAAAACCCAAGAAGGATGCTTCTGCCAGGAAACAACAATGGGGTGCCAAGAATGTGTCCTTAGTAGCCAACCCTTCTCTAAGGATGCCTACAAGAGAAGAGTGGTATTTTGATAGTGGTTGCTCTAGACACATGACTGGAATTGAGTATCTCTTGGTCAACATAAGATCTCATTCCTCAAGTTATGTAACATTTGGTGATGGAGCCAGAGGAGAAATCAAAGGTGCTGGAAAATTGGATTATCCTGGTGTTCCAAAACTGGACGATGGCTTGTTGGTTGAAGGACTGACTGTTAATCTGATCAGTATCAGTCAGCTATGTGACCAAGGCCTAACTGTCAAATTTTCCAAGGGTAAGTGTGTGGTCATCAATGAAGATGGTGAGGAAGTCATGAGGGGGTCCAGAGCCAAGAACAACTGTTACCTATGGGAGCCCAGTAGTAACCTCAATGGCTTGGTCCAGAAAGAGAAGAAGGGTCAACTGTGGTTGGATAAAGGAAAACAACTTCTAAAAATAGAAAGGACCATGTCCAAAACAATAGCAAGAGGAACTTCAAAGTCTACTTTAGATAGTAGGACAGGATGTGGTAAATGTCGTGTGGGCAGGAAAGCCAAGAAGGGACACCCAAAGAATGGTCATCAGGGAAATCTAGATATGTTATATTGGACCCTGATGGAGTCCATGGAAGCTACCCAGCAGAAAGGAAGCAATGTCACTCAAGATGTCATGACTTTGTTCTGTGGCATTAAGAGTAACATCAATATAAACTCAGTTTAGTTCAAGAGAGCCATGCACAATGATAACAAGTATCAATTTCAAAAGGCTTGTGTAAAACTTGGTTATTCTGACCTACATTGTGCTGAAATAGGTACAAGAGGTCTCAAGGATACTCAATTTAAAAATTTACTAAGGAAGTTGAGGTCCTCTATTATTGATGAATTATAGCAATTAATGGAAATAGGGAATTGGAGTTTAATCATTCACTGATTGGTCAAAATATTAAGTTCCCTCCTCATTTGCCATATCACCTCTTTAGCTTCTACACACAACCTTCCTACGTCATTTGGGTTCAATTCAAATTGTTCATCTACCATCCCTCCTCCAACCAGCACAAGAACCTCTCTCCCACACGATCAACGTTCGTAACAATGTCTCAACATTTGAATTCAACATCCTCCAAAAGAATGTCCACCAACGAATCTAATACAAGTACTGAGTCTAGTAACCCTAACGAGATTCTTGAGATAGTTCATCTGCGTATGATGACCCCTGACGGTCTGCTGGTGAAGGAACCAAGAATCACACATGCAAGAAGGCCGAAATAACTTGTCTCTGGTCAAGCTCCCCCTTCTACAACATCAGTCTCTCATGGCGATGTCAATGAGGAAGAAGCTAGGAAAATCCACAACACCATTGCAAATATGGTTGCCAGTGCTCTAAATATACCCATTCCACCTAACAATGAGAATGATCAAGATGATTTCATACACAATGTTGAAACATTGAAAAAGACTACACCAGAGGATAAGAACAAGGATCAAGGTTCTGATAAAATGGATGATGACATGCAAGGTGACAAAAATGCTGATTTGGTAGACCTTGATGAATACTCTAAAAATGACCTGATAGCTAAGATCAATCCTAGCATAGCCAAAAGGCTTATGACTAGGAAAGGGAAGAAGGTTGCTAATCAAAGTCCACCTAAGAAGAAGGCTATTGAGCAGAACACTTTTACAAAGAAGGCTGGAACAAAAAGAACTCAGGTTGGACCCTCCAAGGGTTGGAGCAAGGTAATCCCAAAGAAGAGGAAGGCTGAAACTAGTTCAGAATCAGAGTCTGACTCTGATGATGTCACTAACATCCAACCTAAGAAGAAACCCTTAACTAGCAAATTGGCTGCTAATGCTCCTGAAGTGCCCATTGACAACATATCCTTCCACTATCCATCATGTGTCAATAGATGTAAATATGTTCTTCAGAGGAGGTTGTCACTGGAGAGGGAGCTAGCTCAAAGTGCTCTTGAAAACAAAGAAGTCATGAAACTTATTCAGGATGCGGGCTTGATGAAAACTGTCACTCAATTTCCCACATGCTATGAGATTCTTGTTAAAGAATTCATAGTAAACCTTTCATAAGACTGTGTTGATAGGAAGTTAAGTGAGTTTGGTAAAGTATTTGTGAGAGGAAAATGCATCAATTTCTCAGCCACCATCATCAACAGTTACTTAGGGAGACCAAATGAGGGTCAAAATGAACTAACTGCCTCTGACCACCAAGTATGTCAAGTAATAACTGCAAACCAGGTCAAGAGCTGGCCATTCAAAGGGAAGCTGGTTGAAAGCAAATTAAGTGTGAAGTATGCTATGCTTCATAAAATTGGTGCTGCAAATTGGGTGCCTACCAATCATAAGACAACAGTTGCAACAATTCTGGGGAGGTTCATGTATGTTATAGGAATAAAAACTAAACTCAATTATGGAACCTATATTCATGAGCAAACTATGAAACATGCTGGTAACTACAGTGTCAAAAGTCCTAATGCCTTTCCCTCCCTCATCTGTGGGATCTTTCGTGATCAGCATCCCAACATCCTTAAGGAGAGTGATACAGCGTGCAAGAGAGAAACCCCTTTGTCCTTCCATTACAAGTTGTTTAAGGGAACTCATGTTCCTGACATTGTTGTAACATCAGCTAAGACATCCAAGGATACGTCAAAATCCAGAAAAGCTGAAGTGATTGCCATGCTAAAGGAGACCTGTAAGGAGCTAGATGCAAGAAAGAAAAATCTTGAAGAATTGATCAGAACTCTTGAGCAAAATGAAGATTCTGAGTTCTCTGATAAGGATAGGGAAAATGATGGGTCAGAAGAGGATGATGGTCAGGCAGCTGATTTTGAAGAAGTTGTTGCCAGCTCTGAAGAAAACTCTAGTACATAAGAGAACAGTGAAGAAAATGCTCCCAGAGATGCTGAGGAGGAGAGCTCTAGCTCTGAAGATAAGGAAGATTAATGTGATGATCGACTGTGATGTGACTTAGTCTGCTGCTGAGGTGATAAAGTGTGTTGCTGGTTTATGTGTTATCTTATGTTAGACTTGTGTTGTTTAACTTGAATTTGTGATGCTCTTCGTGAGCAGTTTTTGTTGTAATTCCCCAAACATTTATAATGTTACACATTATGATCTATGCTAGTTTATTAGTTGGATCTTAATTTGTGTCTAAAAAGGGGGAGAGAGTGATAGATTACAGCAGGTGGAAAAGCAGGTGGAAGACTTGGTTGAATAACCAAGGAGCTGCTGAAGATGCATGTGTGATAACATCTGATGTTGTTAGTATTATGTGAATTCCTAGTCTGTGTAAGAAATGTGCGTGAGTTCCTAATGAGTATAGGAATGTATGTTAGATATATGTGTGTTCCTTGATGGAACCTAGTAGCTCTATAGCTGCTAGTGCTGTGTGTATCTGCAGGATGATTGCAGAATGTTGTGCATCTCTTCAAGGGGAGTAGCACAGGTTGTTCCTCAACAAGGTGTGCTTCGGGATGTCATCCTGAATGTCATAATATCCAGAGCAGGCTGGATGAATATGTGTGATTGCAGGGTGTCTGCAGGTTTGTACAGCTGGTGTGATATGCATCAGTTAAGGGGGAGTAACTTCTGATATGTTACTCAACACATTGTGACATCTGTAGTGCTGACTAACAGATGGTAGTGTGTGACAGGTTGATCCTGAGAAGCTGAGAGCTAACTGTGTGAATATATACAAATATACTAGGGTGTTAGTAGCTTACTTGCATAAAAGGTTATATGTTAGATTTCTGCTGCTTGTAAACTTTGTTAACAGGGTGTTTTAGCCAAAAATTTGCCAAATGGGGAGTTTGTAAGTGCTTCTGATTGACTGCATTTTGTGGAAAAACATTAGAGTGTGTATGGATGTCATAATTGATGATGTGACACACAATATGCAAAGTAAGTAGTAAGTTGAGTTGGATGTCATACTGAATGTCATGACACTGATCGTATGATATCAGGTGTGCAGGTTTAGTTTTCTGTTATTCAGAATGAGGAAGCTCAGGCTAGAATTCAGGAAACTTTATAGAAGCTCAAGCTGGAAGTCAGGAAACATTTTAGAAGCCCTGGCGAAATTAAATGTATCTGACCTAAGTGGTAAGTGCATCTTTTTGAAGAGAGGTTTGGGTATACCTAATTTCTGCACCAAGGCCCAAGGACTGACTGCTGTTATAAATAACAGAAGGAGCAATCCTAGAAGCGTAGCTCTTGACAGAAGATTAGAGAGGGCCTGCTAAGAGTCCTTGTGAGTGAAGAAGATCTGTTCTTCACGTTTGAAGTGTGTCTTATGAATACTTGTAAACCAAGCAACTGTATGCTGCATTGGTTAGGTAGGTTCTAAGTTGTTGTGTCACTCAAAGCTGTTAAGCAAGAGTGTGTGTCACTTGATCAAAGTTGTGAAGAAAGATCAAGGTGTGTTTTTGGAGTGTATCTCCATAACTTTTCTGTAATTGTGTTTTGATATCACTGAGGTGATTGAGGGGGAGTGAGTGGGTATACTCAGGTCTAGTGTGAAGGTGAGAAAATACTTAGAAGGGGGGTTGAATAAGTATGACAGAAAATAATCAAAGATAAAAACTCAAGTATTTTTATCCTGGTTCGTTGAACTCAACTACTCCAGTCCACCCTTTTCAAGAGTGATTTGCCTTTCTCAACAAGGACTTAATCCACTATTCAAATCAACTGATTACAAATAGCAACACCTAAGAACAACTGTTCTTAGTCTTCTCAAGAGCTACTGATCTAACCTAGATCCTCTTAAGGAAAACTTCCTTTACAAATTAATGTAATACAATGTAAGAGTAATAAAATGCTTCTATGAAAGCTATAAACACAACTGTGTTATTTCTCGAAGTTTAGAACAAAGTATGAACTATAAAGAATATGAGAGCTTGAGAGTTTCTTCGCTTGAGAATAAGTTTGTCAAAATTCGTCACTGAAGAAAGTGCTATGATATCCTTTTTTATAGCCACTTGAATATTGGAGAGAATATAATACCGTTGGAGAAGATATTTCCAATATCAAATAGTACTGTCCTTTGTACTATTGCAGCAGAGAGACGGCGCACAAAATGTGGGTGTAGCAATTGTCTGCTGAGCTGTGAATTTACCATATATGGAATGTATCAGAGGAATAATCTTCTTGCAGAGATTTATGTCTATCCCAATTAAGGAAAGATTTGCTGGCATATTCCAACGGATATATTAAAATAATCTTCTTCAAATAATTCTTCAGATAGTTCAGATCAACAATCAATATCAGAGTCTTCAGTCTTCAGAATCTTCTGGAAACTTCAGAGCCTAAGATGTTCTTCAGATGTTGCTGAATCAGAGTCTGGTGCAGCTGTGTGCTTGAAGCGTAACATGCTCTTAGATCAGAGTCTTCACTCAGATCAGAGTCTTCTCTTATTCAGAGTCTCTTCACTCAGAGTCTTCTTTCATTCAGATTCTTGATAATATATGCAGCGTGTTGTATCTTCAGAATCTTGATGACTAAGCTCTTATACTTCAAATTTTTCTAATCTTCAGATGCTCTTGAGCCATTCAGAATTTATTGTTCACATCAAATTTTCTCTTTAAGATTAAAATCTTTTGTGCCTGTAGAAAACAGTTTAGAACAAATTTAGAGAGTATAATTCTTGTATACAAATTATCATTAATGTTATCATCAAAACTTAGAGATATTACTAAGACACAATCTGTGCTCTTACAATCTCCCCCTTTTTGATGATGACAAAACATGAGAAATTTGTTCAATAAAAATATGAATTAAAATTACTCCCCCTGAGATTAACAATCTCCCCCTGAAATGAATACTCTAATGGAATTAGATACTTCCCTTTCTGGTTGAGTACATTTCAGATTCAGAGCCTGATTGAAGCCTGGTTGACATATGTTTGACTTCTAGAGTCAAAGCTTGATGCCATATTAAAGCTTGATGCCAGATGAACAACTTCAGAACACCTGGTTGTTTATCTTGCCATTTCCTGTCTTGAGTTATCTTTTAGATCATAGTACTCAAGGTTAGATATCAGAGTCTGGTCTACTCAGATTTAGCTATTTTTGATCAGGTTCTGAAAAGATAGATCTCAGGAAAAACTTCAATGAAATTTGTCAGATTTTTTAATAATATCTGGGACACTTAAATTCAAAGAATGTTAGTAACATGTCTGACTTAGTTCAGATAATTGCTTATAGATTTGAACAATCAGATTCTATTTTGTTTCTCCCCCTTTTTGTCATAATCAAAAAGAATTTTAAAAGACAGTAAAGATGCAGAAGAAACACATATCCAGATAAGCAAAAAGATCATTGTCATTAAGTCAAGAGAACATCCAGATTCAGATAAAAGCATACAAAACATATCAGAAGAAAATCAAAACAAAGCAAAACATGAAAAACTTGTGCAAAACATCAAGTAGGTTTAGCAGATGAGGCTTGTTGAGAAGCAATGAGTTGCAGCAGTGCTGTAATCCTTTCTGAATTTTCATCTTGCTTAGCCATCCAAGTTTTCATTTCTTTATTTGTTTTCTTTTGATCAACCATAAAATCCTTAAGTTCTTTGACATCCTTCTGAAGATCTGTAGATTCTGAAACAGTAGATTCTGAAACAGGCTGAGTAACATCAGGTGCAGGAATTTCTGGAGGTGGAGGAGCTTCTAGAAGAAGAATAGGAGGAGTGTTTCTCTTAATCCGTTTTTGATAAGCAGCAAACCTTACTTTTGACAATCTAAGACATTGAGTCCTGATTTTCAAAGCCTCCCTATTCAGTCTGTAAAGATATTTCTTCCAAACAGCGTCAGCAGCCTCTTTGTCCATAGTAGTCATGCAAACATCCATAATGTCAGCAAAGTCTGAGACATTATCCTTATCAAAATCTCTTAACAGAGTATAAACACGTGATCCCAATTCTGCTTCATCAGGGATTCTGGGTTTTCTTGGTTGGGTTAGTTGTGTTTGTGGTGTTTGTTCAGAAGGTTGAGGTTGTGAAGATGGATGTTCAGATGTTTGTGGTTCAGAAGGTTGAGGATTGATTTGTGGTTCAGATGTTGGTTGGTTGGTTTGTGGTTCAGATGTTTGTTGGTCAGAATGTTGTGGTTGAGGTATTGAGGGAATTGGTTGGGTTTCTGTTGGTTGTGGAGTGTTTTGGATTTCAAGAGGTTGTGGAGTGAGAGTTTGAGTTGGGGAATTTTGTGGAGAAGGTGGATGTTCAGAAGTTGGAGATTTAAACAGCTGTTTCCAAACACTCTCAGAACGAGGTTGTTTGAGATCATTCAAGCATTCATTAATGTAGCCAGATGATTCATCATCAGATGATGCATCAGAGTGGTTAGATTTTTCAGAAGTTGAAGATAAATTGACAGACTGGTTTAAAGGTGTGACATCTAATATCTCATCAGGATCAATGAGATATTCAGGTTGGTCAGAGTGTTCAGGGTGAACATCCTCTGGAATGGTATATTCTGGGATAGTGTTTTGTGGTTGTGGTGTTGTTTGTTGAGTTTGTTGTGGAATTACTGTTTGTATGTTTGTTGGTTGCTTGGATTGTGGTGTATGAGGGGGGACAGAAGATGGTTTAGAGATAAAAGTTTTAGAAGGTCTGGATCTTCTAAATCTAAGTGGGGAGTCAGAGGGTGTGGGGGTATCAGAATGATGAACAGGATTAGAATCAGTGTTAAATACCTGTTTCAGAGTATCTCTAATTTCTTCAAAAGTTGCTGCAGGAGGATTTGGTTGAACCTTCTTCAGCTTCTTCCTTTTCTTCTTCTTTTCAGCATCTGAATGCTTCCTTTTCTTCTGATGACCTTCACTAATAACTTTTCTCTTACGTCTTCTTTCCCTTGTCAAATCAGGAAGAACTTGGCCTTCCTTCTGCAAAAGATTGGCAGGAATCTCATCACCATCTCTTAGGCAGCGAGCAACATACTCAGCAATAACTTCTCTAAGTTCATCTGAGGTGAATAAAGGAAAATCCTTAACAGGAATCCTTCTTCCCCTAACTTCTTCAGAGTTAGTTTTCCTTGGTTTCTCAGATAAATCATCAACCAGTTTCATCCTTCTCAGAGTTAAACCGTTTATTTCAGAGCCAATGATATAAGTCAGATCTTCTGTCAACCCAGCCTCTTGCAGATGCGCCACAAGTTGGTTTTCTATCAGAATATCTGAAATCAGCCTTCCCATAGGGATCCATGTTCTGACTTTTCCAGATTTATCTCTGGCTGTTTCCCTTGTTTCCTTGACGTGAGACACCAGATGATTAAACAACAAATATGGAAGATCAATCTGAATGTTTTGGTGTAAACAATACATGAAGTAAAGTTGTTCAGCATTAACATAATCAGAAGAGTTTGAAGAGGGTCTGTGAAAGATGGTGCTCATGAAAATCTTAGCCCATATCTTGTAAGTGGGTTTCAAGAACTTAACCTTCTTACAAGGTTCACCAGTAGTACAGATTTCTTGACATACATCTTTCAGGTCTTCACGCGCAGAAGACAGAGAGGTTACTCCATCAGTTGCCTTAAAACCTATGAGTTTCCTTATCAGGTTTTCAGTGATAACTATCTTTTTTCCCAGCACAGAGGAGTGAATGAACTTTGGAGTAGCATATGCATGGATCCAGAACTCCTTCACTAACGTTGGATACACAGGACCCATAAGCCTGTCAAAGTAACCGTCCCAGCCTTGTGCTTTGATTGAAGAAATCAGATCAAACCCATTTTCAGCAAGATCTTCTAAGTCCACGAAACTTTCACACAGTACTTCTAGTGAATCAACAGCAGTTAGGAGAGTGCGTACTGGTTCTTTGACAGTGGTAGCATTTTTGGTAGTAACAGCGTTTGAAGTAGATGCCATTGTTGACGATGATGAAGAAGATGAAGGTTTCTGAGTTCTTTTAGGGTTTGCAAAGAGAGAGAACAACAAACAAAAGCGCATATGTGTTTGAGAATGTGAAAAGTGTGAATGTGTTATGAGAATGGTTTATATAGACAAATAAAGCAAGCATGGGAAACACAACAGACACACATAGGACACATACGCACGTTTGCATTAAATGAAAAGTAATCATTTTTAATTATGATATGACATTTGGGGGAAAATCAAGACAGATTGAGATTTTCAAAGCAATACCTTAAACGTCATAATCAGTAGGTGTACTCCATCTTTTCAGATTCTGAGTGACACGTGTTTGCTTGCATGTGATTCTATAACTCTTAAGAAATGAAACGTTTTCAACTTTCAGATCCTCTGAGATGGTCAGTTCAGAGTTTCACACAAAAAAATTCACAGATAAATTAAACAAGCAAAACAGATGAAATACTTCAGAGTGTTAAACACTTAGCATCTGAGAAGTTGACTCTGAGAAATATTACTCTGGACAAAAATCCATACAAATATTTTTCAGAATAAACTTAAACCTATCTTCAGCAAGGGGTTTTGTGAAAATATCTGCCCATTGATGATCTGTATCAACAAAGGCTAAATTTATTACACCCTTCTGAACATAGTCTCTGATGAAATGATGTTTAATCTCTATATGTTTGGCCTTAGAGTGTAAAATTGGATTTTTGGATAAACATATAGCAGAAGTATTATCACAGAAGATAGAAAGATTACTCTCATAGATTTGATAATCTTCTAGTTGACTCTTCATCCAGAGCATCTGAGTGGAACATCCAGCAGCAGCAATGTATTCTGCCTCTGTGGTTGATAGTGCAATTGTTGGTTGCTTCTTGCTGTACCACGAGATCAGATGACTTCCAAGAAACTGACAGCTTCCAGAAGTACTTTTGCGCTCAACTCTATCTCCAGCATAGTCAGCATCACAGAATCCAACTAGTGAATATTCGTCAGATCTTCTGTAACACAAACCAACATTAGCAGTACCTTTCAGATACCTTAGAATCCTCTTAACAACAGTTAAGTGTGATTCTCTAGGATCTGATTGGAATCTAGCACATAAACAAACACTAAACAGAATGTCTGGTCTAGAAGCAGTCAAATAAAGAAGAGATCCTATCATACCTCTGTAGAGTTTCTGATCTACCTTCTTACTTACCTCTTCCTTACCTAGAGTGCTTGTAGGATGCATTGGAGTCTTTGCCATTTTGCTATCCAGCATGTTAAACTTCTTCAGAAGCTCTTTAACATACTTGGTCTGATGTATGTAGGTGCACTCTAGAGTCTGATTTACTTGGATTCCCAGAAAGAATCTCAGTTCTCCCATCATGCTCATCTCTAATTCTGCCTGCATACATTTAGCAAACTCCTTTCCAAGCATAATATTTGTTGATCCAAAAATAATATCATCTACATAAATTTGACAAATCAACAAATCTTTCTTAATGGTTTTACAAAATAGTGTGGTATCCACTTTTCCTCTGATGAAATTTTTCTTCAGAAGAAAATTACTCAACCTCTCATACCAAGCTCTGGGAGCTTGTTTTAGTCCATAAAGAGATTTTTTCAGTTTGTAAACATGATCTGGAAAATTTTCATTTTCAAAACCAGGAGGTT
Source organism: Lathyrus sativus (assembly GCA_963859935.3). Taxonomy (NCBI): domain Eukaryota; kingdom Viridiplantae; phylum Streptophyta; class Magnoliopsida; order Fabales; family Fabaceae; genus Lathyrus; species Lathyrus sativus. The sequence goes on from CAWUDS030003327.1 coordinate 44,773, forward strand.
GGTGGACATACACTTCCTCTTCTATAATTCCATTAAGAAAAGCACTTTTAACATCCATCTGATAAAGAGTGATGTTATGTTGTGCAGCAAATGAAATAAGCAAGCGTATAGACTCTAACCTTGCAACAGGAGCATATGTTTCTGTGTAGTCTATGCCTTCTTGTTGACTGTAGCCTTGAGCAACCAGTCTTGCTTTGTTCCTTTCAACTTCTCCTTTCTCATTAAGTTTATTTCTGAAAACCCATTTTGTTCCAATGACATTGAAACCTTTAGGTCTTGGAACCAGATCCCAGACTTCATTCCTTGTGAATTGATTCAGCTCCTCTTGCATAGCTAAAATCCATTCATTATCTTCCAGAGCCTCATCAACAGATGTTGGTTCTATAATTGACACTAAGCCACAGAAGGAAGATTCAGAAGTTCTGAGAAATGCTCTTGTCCTTATTGGATCATCTTTCTTTCCAATTATCACATCCTCTGGATGAGAAGCTTTCATTCTGGAAGAAGATCCTCTGACTGTTGGTCTTTCAGAAATATGCAGATTGTCAAGTTGGGAAGTTAGAGGCGTAGCATCTGGGTTTGCTTCAGAGTCTTTGTCTTCAGTCTTGTCTGCCTCTGAGCCTTCAGAGTCTGTGAGAATAACTTCTCTATCTGCAGAACTTTCAACTTGCTTTGCCTTTTCAGAGCCAAGCTTATCATCAAATCTAACATGAATAGATTCTTCCACAATCTGTGTTTCAGTATTGAATACTCTGTAGCCTTTAGAGCGTTCAGAATAACCAAGCATGAAACACTTCTGTGCTTTGGAATCAAACTTGTTCAGATGATCTTTAGTGTTAAGCATATAACAAATACATCCAAATGGATGAAAATAAGCAATGTTGGGCTTTCTGTTTCTCCACAATTCATAGGGAGTCTTTTCCAGAAGAGGTCTTACAGACACTCTGTTCTGAATATAACATGCTGTATTTATTGCTTCTGCCCAAAAGTATTTTGCCAGATTTGTCTCGTTGATCATGGTTCTGGCCATTTCTTGCAATGTTCTATTTTTCCTCTCTACAACTCCATTTTGTTGTGGAGTTCTAGGACAGGAGAAATCATGTGCAATTCCTTTTTCAGAAAAATATTTTTCAAAATATTTGTTTTCAAATTCACCACCATGATCACTTCTGACTTTAATAATTTTGCATTCTTTTTCAGTCTGGACTTGATTGCAGAAGTCAATGAACACAGAATGAGACTCATCCTTGTGTTTTAGAAACTTTACCCATGTCCATCTGCTGTAGTCATCTATAATGACTAACCCATACTTCTTGCCTCTGATGGATGCAGTTTTCACTGGTCCAAACAGATCAATATGAAGTAATTCCAATAGTCTAGAAGTGGAAACAACATTTTTTGGTTTAAAATGAGATTTTGAAAATTTACCCTTTTGACATGCGCCACACAGAGCATCTGAATTGAACTTCAGATTAGGGAGTCCTCTGACCAGATTGAGTTTATTAATCTGAGATATACGTCTCATATTAATATGTCCCAATCTTCTATGCCAGACCTATTGCTCATCATTCACAGATAAAAGGCATTTTACATTTTGAACTTTAAGTTCTGAAAGGTTAATTTTGTAAATGTTGTTTTTCCTCTTTCCACTGAATAGGATTGAACCATTCTTTTGACATACAGCTTTGCAACATTTTTGATTAAAGATGATATCATAACCATTGTCACTTAATTGACTTATGGACAATAGATTATGTTTCAATCCTTCAACTAACAGAACATTAGAAATAGAGGGTAGGTTACCATTACCTATTGTACCAGAGCCAATGATCTTGCCCTTCTGGTTCCCTCCAAATTTCACGTCCCCTCCAGATCTAAGTTCCAGGCTTTGGAACATAGACCTTTCGCCCGTCATATGTCGTGAGCATCCAGAGTCCAGGTACCATGATTGGTGTCTGGATTTTGCTGCTAAGAACATCTGCAACAGGTATTATTTTACTTTTAGGTACCCAGATCTTCTTGGGTCCTTTGGGGTTAGATGTTCTGTGGTTTTGCCTAAACTTCTATTTTTCAACATAGTGTTTATTCTGGCTAGCCCTTGGCTTAAACACATAAGTACTCTTTTCAGAGCTTGTATGTTTAATATCATTCAGATGACCAAACTTAAAATGAGAATACAGAGGAGTCTTCTTGATGAAGAGTTTATCAACAGATTTTGGATTGCTTCCAGAGGAAGATTCACATCCAATGCCTCTTCTGTTGTTCCCACTAACACCATAGATCATAGAAGCCATTTTGCTTCTGTCTATGCTTTTAGTGAGGAATCTTTTAAAACTGGAGTCATATTTTTCTAAAATATTTTCACTTGACTCTGTTTCAGTATCAAATTCTTGTTGAGTTGTTTCTAAATCATTTTTGAGTTTTAAATTTATTTCTTTCTGCTCAACAAGTTCTGTTCTCAGTAGATCAATCTCAGATTCAAGATTGCTTTTCAGCTTCTTGTATTTGAGTTTAATCTTGCTGTAGCTTTCCAACATGTCAGATAAACTTTCAACAAGTTCAGCTCTGGAGAGTTCAGAAAATACCTCTTCAGAGTCAGAGTCTGATTCTGACTCAGATTCAGATGATGACGTTCCTTCATCTTGATCATTTGTGTTGGCCATCAGCGCAAAATTTGCACATTCTTCCTCAGATTCAGAAGATGATTCAGATTCATCTGAGTCATCCCATGTAGCCATCAGAACCTTTTTCTTTTTATCAAACTTCCTTTTGGGTTTTTCCTTTTGAAGTTTGGGACATTCACTCTTGTAGTGTCCAGGTTCTTTACATTCATAGCAAGTGACCTCTTTCTTGCCAGATCTTCTGTGTCCAGAAGATTCTCTCTTTTGATCAGATCTTCTGAAGTTGTTGAACTTCTTCCCTTTGTGCTTCCAGAGTTTGTTGATCCTTCTGGACAGCATGGATAGTTCATCTTCTTCTTCAGAAGAAGATTCCTCAGAGCTTTCTTCATTTACCTGCAAAGCTTTAACAGATTTGTTAGATTTAAAGGCTAAGGATTTACCTTTATCTTTCTTCTGGGGTTCATCTTCCTCCAGCTCAATCTCATGACTTCTCAAAGAACTGATGAGTTCTTCTAATGAGATTTTGTTCAGATCCTTGGCCAGCTTCAATGCAGTCACCATAGGTCTCCATCTGGTAGGAAGACTTCTGATGATCTTCTTGACATGATCAGATGTTGAGTAGCCCTTGTCCAGAACTTTCAACCCAGCTGTTAGAATCTGAAATCTGGAAAACATAGTCTCAATGTTCTCAGATTCTTCCATCTTGAACGCTTCATACTTCTGTATCAGCGCCAGAGCCTTTGTTTCTTTCACCTGAGAGTTTCCCTCATGAGTCATTTTGAGAGACTCAAACATATCATGAGCAGTGTCTCTGTTGGTAATCTTCTCATACTCTGTATGAGAGATTGCATTAAGAAGTATGGTTCTGGCTTTGTGATGATTCTTGAATTCTTTCTTCTGCTCCTCAGTCATTGATTTTCTATCAATCTTTTTGCCATCCTTAGTAGGATGTTCATATCCATCAATGACTAAATCCCAGAGATCAGCATCATACCCCAAGAAAAAACTTTCAAGTCTATCTTTCCAATAATCAAATTTTTCTCCATCAAACATTGGAGGTTTGGTGCTGATTCTGTCTCCTTCATATTTGTTGCTTGATGTAGGAATATCACCCATATTAGCAACCAAATAAATAACAGAGTATTCTTCTCACTGGATCTTTATCTGTCACGGTTAAGTGAATGCACACGCAGAACCGGAGCTCTGATGCCAACTGAAGGTGAGAAAATACTTAGAAGGGGGGTTGAATAAGTATGACAGAAAATAATCAAAGATAAAAACTCAAGTATTTTTATCCTGGTTCGTTGAACTCAACTACTCCAGTCCACCCTTTTCAAGAGTGATTTGCCTTTCTCAACAAGGACTTAATCCACTATTCAAATCAACTGATTACAAATAGCAACACCTAAGAACAACTGTTCTTAGTCTTCTCAAGAGCTACTGATCTAACCTAGATCCTCTTAAGGAAAACTTCCTTTACAAATTAATGTAATACAATGTAAGAGTAATAAAATGCTTCTATGAAAGCTATAAACACAACTGTGTTATTTCTCGAAGTTTAGAACAAAGTATGAACTATAAAGAATATGAGAGCTTGAGAGTTTCTTCGCTTGAGAATAAGTTTGTCAAAATTCGTCACTGAAGAAAGTGTTATGATATCCTTTTTTATAGCCACTTGAATATTGGAGAGAATATAATACCGTTGGAGAAAATATTTCCAATATCAAATAGTACTGTCCTTTGTACTATTGCAGCAGAGAGACGGCGCACAAAATGTGGGTGTAGCAATTGTCTGCTGAGCTGTGAATTTACCATATATGGAATGTATCAGAGGAATAATCTTCTTGCAGAGATTTATGTCTATCCCAATTAAGGAAAGATTTGCTGGCATATTCCAACGGATATATTAAAATAATCTTCTTCAAATAATTCTTCAGATAGTTCAGATCAACAATCAATATCAGAGTCTTCAGTCTTCAGAATCTTCTGGAAACTTCAGAGCCTAAGATGTTCTTCAGATGTTGCTGAATCAGAGTCTGGTGCAGCTGTGTGCTTGAAGCGTAACATGCTCTTAGATCAGAGTCTTCACTCAGATCAGAGTCTTCTCTTATTCAGAGTCTCTTCACTCAGAGTCTTCTTTCATTCAGATTCTTGATAATATATGCAGCGTGTTGTATCTTCAGAATCTTGATGACTAAGCTCTTATACTTCAGATTTTTCTAATCTTCAGATGCTCTTGAGCCATTCAGAATTTATTGTTCACATCAAATTTGCTCTTTAAGATTAAAATCTTTTGTGCCTGTAGAAAACAGTTTAGAACAAATTTAGAGAGTATAATTCTTGTATACAAATTATCATTAATGTTATCATCAAAACTTAGAGATATTACTAAGACACAATCTGTGCTCTTACATAGTGGTCTCTAGGCTGAAGTGTCATTGGGTAGGTCTTAAGTGAGGAGTGCAAACTGGGATTGTTTGGCTCTGAATTAATTCTACTGATAGTGAATTTCCTCCCTGGCTTGGTAGCCCCCAGATGTAAGTGTGGTTGACACTGAACTGGGTGAACAATTACTTGTGTTATTTACTGCTTTCCATTTACAGCTTATTATTAAGTGCAGTAGTACATGTTACAGTGGATGTCATAACATCTACAATAATATCCATCGTGTGCTTGCCAGAATTTCAATATTAATAGTGGTCATGGAAATTACCATCAGCAAGGTGCAGGAGCCTGTTATTTCCTTTGTCGTCCAAAGAGAGCCTTCACTCAGCTTGGAGTAAAGGTATACCAAACAAGCGCCCCCCAGTTCCATTCGTAAATGGCTGACAAGTCGATGGAATACTTAAGTTAAGCCACATCGACGTAGATTGCACTTTTGTCCACTAAAATGGATGTGCCAACCAAGAATAAGAGAAAACGCCTTAAAGTACACTCCCAGTGGTAGGTAACTTGTAGATTATTATCAGCATTCTCGGCCAACTCCAAGTTATTTTGATATAGCGTCTCCAAGTAAGAAAATTTGGCATGTGCACCTCTAGTGCTCTCACACTGCATCCAGACATCTATTAGGTCAGCTCCCAAATAAATAACCATAATCTCGTGGGCTTCGTAACATTTAATCCTAAAATGATCAAGTAACTTCCCCTGATGGGAAGGTATAGAAGGCAAGCGACGTCATCTAGTGTAATCCTTATCTCGCTAGTGGGAAAGTGGAAAGGTGATGTTTCTTTATGAGATCTTTCAGCAAAAGCCCCCTGCATGCCATGGCTAATGGTATTGTACCCAAAAGAACACAAGCCTACAAGACCAGAGTACTGGAGGACATTCAGGAACCAATGATCCTTATGCTGATAAAGCTTTAGAATCTTTCTGTTGTGGTTAATAGACTTCAAACAATTGCGTTCATGTTAAAAAACAAAATGTCAGTCGTAAGGCAAGTGTTTAAAATATATAAATAAAAATTGTTAACAAAAATACCTCTTCAACCCAGACATGCCCAACAATATGATCTCAATAGTATATTAGTAAGGAGGTGCTAGAAGTCCCTCTTGGAAAAGAGTCTGCAAGTGGAGGAACACCATCAAGTGCAGCAGTAGGAGCTTTCTTCCGATCTATGTGATCATGGGAGACATTCTATTGGGATGAGCACCCATGTGATATGCGACTTCTAGAAGTCAATGCTTCCCCTTCAAGTGGCCTAGGGACGGTTCCCCTTCTAACTCTGGTCTGCTCATTCTGAAGCCTAGCCTTCTCACGTGAAACATACGCATGTTGGGTTTCACAACTAAGCCTTAGTCTGCCGTTGTTGTTTGTAGCCATTTTTCCTAAAATAACACAAGAAAAAGACATCAGTTTGCATCCAGGACAATTCCAGATATGCATCTTCGAAACCAGTAAACCCCCAACTCGGAGATGCATCTCTAAAAAAGCTTGTGTTTGCATCAATGGCAGAAATAAATATCAGTCTTTCCCTAACAATCCATAATGCAATTAAATCATATTGCATGTCTCTAACAACTATCTATTATGAATTTGACTACTACGTAATGCATTTATAACAAAATATTTCACCTAATATATTAATCAAAAATCAAAATAAGTTAAATGAAAAATTTATTCAAAAAAATGTTAAGGATGAATAAGTGGAGTTAAGTACATAAGCAAAGAATTTGACTACTACGTAATGCATTTATAACAAAATATTTCACCTAATATATTAATCAAAAATCAAAATAAGTTAAATGAAAAATTTATTCAAAAAAATGTTAAGGATGAATAAGTGGAGTTAAGTACATAAGCAAAGAAAAGTCTTATGCTTAAGTACATAAGCAATTGTAATCATGATTTGATTATAATGAAAAATCTCTTGTGCTGCAAGGGGATTGGACTACTCTCAGTTGGGAGGAACCACAATAAATATGTGTATTCTTTATCTTTTATTTGCTTCTGTTATGAACTCTTAAAGTAGAAGTAGTGCTTATTCTTAAAAAAGCTTGAAAAATAGATTGGAAGTATGTTGCTATGAAATCCAATGTTGCTTGACGTTGAAGATGAAAAAGTTTTATAAAATAAAGGAGATGGAGGATCTGGCGATATAGATATATATATATAACACGATTGAAGGTACATCTCTAAATATCTCATTTGATTTGAAATTACGGATTATTTTAGAGATACAACTACAAACAAATCTTAAAACAGATACAAAAATACATCTTTTAAAAATTAAAACTTTGAAAAGTAAAAAATAAAAACATTCGTTTGAAGATATATCTTTAAAATTTATAAATATTTTTAATTTTCTACAAAGATATTGAGATAACAGAAATTACCATTTTTAATCTCATTTCAACACTAACCTCTAAAACATGATTTTCTCATATATCTTTTTAAAAGAATTATATTCTCCCATTTTCATTCTCTTTTATGTAATATTTGTATTATTGGTAACTTGTATCTTATATCACAAATTAAGAAATCTAATTATGTCAAATTTGTATTATAAAAATCAAATAAAAAATTAATTCTAGATATTTTATTAACATCAATTCACAATTCTCAAGATAACATTTCTATAATACACAAAATACACTAATAATTCCCCTTGACCTTAGTCACACTCACATCCCACCCAACACCAATCTAAAAATTATAATACTGCCACCACATCAAACACACCATTGATTCAACATTCTCATACTTTAGTCATTTTTAAACATACAGAAATTCAAACAACATATTACAACATTAAATTACAAAATATCCACCAAAGGTACCCCAATGGCATGGCTCCCTAAAACATTAACAAAACACATAATTCCAAAAATACCCTAACATAAACCATGACCTAGTAGTAGTACTAACAACAATCTAGTACATTCCGAACATGTCAATTTTGAAAAAGTTAAATCCTAATAATGCGAATAATTAAGTTTACTAATCATAATGAATCTTCATTTATCTAAAACCCTTAATTAATAGTTCCACATGCAGTCAAGCTCAGATGAACCCAAACCTCCCATGTTATGACCACCACCGTCAACCACCGCCCTTTGCTCCTCCTGCGGCATACCCCACCCGCCAAGAACATCCCCACCATGAAAAGGCTGCGCCGTCGCAGTGGAGAAAAAGAAAGGCAGTTGAAGATTATCTTGCAGTGATCTCAAGCTTGGAAAAGCAGAAACACCGATATTTCTCTGGAACCTTGCAAATGGATCCATTGTTGCATTCATAGAAGGTGGAACAAGATCAAAGCTTCCATTGTTGTTGTTGCTAAAGTTGTTGTGACTAGAGACAACATTTGATGTTGTAGATGATGTGGAGAAACAGGACACGTGCTCCTTTAGATCAGTGTTATTGGAGCTGTTGTTGTAAGAACACACTTGACCACCGTTGAATGCGGCGGTGCTAGCAGCGATGTTGTTGGAGTATGGAGATGAATCAAGTAGTGGTGGAAGATAAACCGAAGAAGGTGAACTTGGTTCAGCGCAAAGACTCACACTGTTGTTACTTGCAGTGGTGGTTGAAACCATTTTGGTCTTTTTTGAACCACTTGTGGTGGCTGTCACGGTGGTGTTTCCGTTTCCGGTGTTGCTCTTTTGAAACACACGTGATATCACCCATTCATCCTTCATGAATTAAAATATATAAAAAATCATTAAGAAATTAGTTAGTAAGAACAAAAAAAAAAAGATCTTATTATTAGTTAATGTAACTGTTTTTAAGTGAGATTTTAGTAGTACTGATGATGATAAGCCCTATGCAAAATGAAAGTGTGATGAAAATGGCAGTGATACATAGTACTGTCTCTACTGCACTGGTTTTAATTGTTGGATGATAATGAAAATTTGTTTAAAATATTATATACAGTTGAAGTTAATGAATGTGATTGGTTATGGTTCCCATGCAAAATCATGTATTCACAAAAGTGTGATAAGAAACTATAACATGCACCATAGGGTAATAACCAAGATTGATTAATTCTCTGGCGTAATCATATCCCCAAAAGTACAAAAAAGCCTAATCGAGAAAAATCATCAACATAGATAATCGAAACCAATGCATACATGAACCTAATAGAAACAAGATTCCACCTATCTCTAGTATCTTGAAACAATCAAAATGCGGCTCATATAATCACTTGAATTGTGTCAGTGTGTTGCTTTGATGAAAAATGAATTTACTACCTTGGAGTTTCTAGAGAGGAAATGGTAGGCAAATTTGCCTTCAAGACGATATTCATGCATAACCCAGTTACTCTTTTCACCTTTTGGCGCTCTTCCTCGGTAGAAAACAAGGGTTTTCTTCATACCAACAAGAGAGTAGGTTTTTGAACTGTAAATCTCTCTATCTTTTCCTGTTGCTTTCCAATAACCAGCTTCTGTAGCTCTATTTGTACGTAACCCAGTTGGGTACTTCCTGTCACGTAAACTGAAGAAGTACCATTCTTTCTCACCCATCTTAGCTTTCTCTGTTAAAAGATTGAAGTTAACATCCATTCATTCAGAGAGAACAAAAGTGAGGAGTAAATGAGTAATATAGTAAGTTATTACCTGGTAGCTCCCATGGTTCACATTTGTTGAGATCAACTTCAGCTATGGCTCTTGCAGTGAAAGTGTTGTCAAGAACTTTCTTGAGAAGGTAGAACGTGATGAGTTCTTCATCAGTAGGGTGGAAACGAAAACCAGGCGGTAAATGAGCATCATTGTTGTTGTTCATGTTGTTCATTTGATGGTAGAAGCCTTCCATTTGAGAAAATGAAAAGCTCTCTCAACAAGAGAGAAACGAGAGAGAGTGGTTAGTTATAAAGAAGAGTAATAAAAATCTTAATGGGTTTTCATTATATAGTGAAAGGAAATAATGAGAAAGGGTTGGAATAGTGTTAAAGGCTTTATAAAGAGTTTTGTTTTTGAATTGTTGAATCAAGTGGCACAGAGAAAAAGGTAAAATAGTATAATAATAAAATATGTGTTGTTTTTATTTTTTTTCTCTGCAGTGTCCTGTTGTGTCCTGCTTGTTGATTGATTCGGCCTGGATCTCGAAGAGGATGGTTGATGCGTGGCGTAAAGAATTTGCTTAGTACGCTGGAAAATGAAAATCAAATATGTGTTGATTTTTGGTTAATATTTGTTCTCAGAGAGAGAGAAGCTAGGTTTGGACTTTGGAGTATGCGTGCGTGCGTGAAGAAATATTGTGCAGGTATTGCTGTGTCAGTAAAGAAATTGTAACAGAGAGGTAACAGAAAGTAACTAGTTTAACAAAATAAAAGTTTTTTTCTTAAACAGAAACACTCTCTTCTCTCTCTTTATCCTCTATCACCCTTTACTTCAAATCAAATCAAATCATCTCTAAAATCTGCATCACATCAAATCATCTCTTCAATCTGCATGCTGAAGTCATCTCCTCCATCCCACCATTGGGTCATTCTTATATTGCCCAATTCCCCAAACCCTACATTGTCAATTACAACAACTATGTTCATTTTTTTTTTTACTTTCATGATTTTCAATGCACTTTCTGATCCATATAATTCTCAAAAAAAGCAAAAAATTTCCCCCACCATTTACTCTTTCTCATCAAAAGAGATAAAAGCTTATTTCTTACAGTTAAACACAAAAATAAAAAGATGAGTGATTTTCAATATCTTGTGTGTCAGCACACTAATACTCCTACTACTTACTAGTGTACATATTAGTTATATTTTATTTTATAATGAAACACCAACTATTTTTATTATACCTGCTTTCTTCATTTTTATTTATGTCAAATATCTTTTGCTTCAACTTCATCATTCTAATCTCAACTACTCTTTAAATTATTGCACTTCTGTCATTCTATATTCTATATATAAGTAACATTTTTGTGAATTTATTGTTAATTATAACTCAAATTTTCTCAATAAAAAACAAATATCCTCTACGAGTTATCGCATTGATTAATCTTTTGAGTCGAAGATAATTACAATAAACAACAAAAATTTTCTTCAACAGAATTTTACAACAAAGATTTTTTACGACAGAATTTAACATTGTATATAAGGATGACAATTTGATACATCTTTAGAATATACCTGTAAAATTGACTAATAATAAATACGATTATGTGTACGAATAATTATTCACTAAAATAAACGGATATGGTACGGATATCTTAGTGTCCACGCCGCCTCATATCTTCATAATATATTTATATATTTTTATTTTTATTATCATATTTTATTACTATATACATATGTATGCTTATCAATTTTATTAAATATATCATTATTAAATTTGTATGTATTTTAATATAAATATTTGTTGATTTTTAATTCAACATTAACATTCTTAAATTTTTTAAAAATTTAAAATAATATGATAAATTATAATTGATAGATAATTTTTTATTAAAAATATGAATAAACGGATATGAATATGTATACTTAAATACTTATTATAAGGTACATGTATGAGTATAAATTTTAGGTCTCACACAAATACAGACTTATATGCGGAGATTTTTTTCAAATCACATATATAAGAATGAATACAATGATTTTATGTCCAAACTCATCCCATCCTTTTTTATTATTATTTAAATTAATTGATTTTCAATTAGATTTAAATTTAAAATAATTAATTTAATTTTAAAAAAAAAGTATGTGTTTATCTATTTTGTTTTTCAAATTATTAACAAATTTTGAGGAGTATTGTTGTAATATGCTAAATTATTTATGAGTGACAAAATAAACAGTTTATATGAAGAGTTGCAGCCCACTTTGTGAATGATGCAGTACTATACCAGTTGGTGATTATATTATATAAGACAAATAAATGTAATGAAAGCTAGGTGAAAATTCTTGGACTTTTCTAAAGAGTGTCATTGATTTTTTTTTCTCACTTGCTTTTCCCATTAAATTATGGGCATGTCCATGCCTTTATTCATATCCGTTGTAAGAAAAAAAATTAGGTTTATATGAATAATTGTTTTTCCTTTTCACTTTTTCATATCACAATTCTTTTACAAAGAGGAAAAATTAATACCTTCACGAAAAAATCTAGAATCATGTGGGTTTGATTTGAAGATTCAAATTCCAAAAGAAAAAACAATGAGTAGTAACTCTGAAATTACCATGATAGTGAGTAGGATTTACATGACATGTCAATAGGGTTGATTGATACATTTAACTGTTCTATCATAATCATAACTAGTGAAAAATTAATTTCAATAACCATCATTTTATATGACATATCAAAAATAGTAAACATGAAACATTAGTGAAAAATTGATGTTGGAAGATATATATATAATTGTAGAAATTGTAAATACAAACAAAACTAGAGAATTATTACTACTGTGTGTGGGATCATGACATGTCTCAAACTAGAACCTTTTTTTGAGTACCATAACAAAATGTGGTGACCAATAAGACTATTGACATAACAAAACAAATGTTACTGAAAGTGGGTATTTTGCATCTGGGAGTTAAAAAGTGAAACAGAAAGATAACTCATATAGGTGAGAGAGATTCATTCAATATTGATTTTACACCAACATACTAGGCCCAAATTAAATAAACAATCATAATGTTTATGTCTCTCTTTTTCGAATGATCCTACGGTTGCTCTATTACTTAGTACATCTTATATTTTTAGAAATTCTAAAAAAATATTTTTTATGCATTAGGAATGTATATTTGAACGTGTTATTGCCACTAGTAAAAAAATAACTTTTTAGAGAGGTTTTTAAGTCAGTTTACTTGCCACCTGACATAAGAAATGATACGGTGGCAATTTTGTAGATATTGGCAACTTAGTTAGATCGGGTGCATTTAAAACTGACCTAAAAAAGATTTAAAAAAATATATAATTTATATTAAATTTCTTAAATCACATGTATGTGTTTATTAATTGACTTAAAAAATCTAGTTTTTAAGTCAGGTGTCAGCCACCTGACCTAAGAAGTTTTATATACTCCTAACAAAGCGCAGGTTCGATTCCAACTTGGAACAAGTTAGTGAAATAAAACAATAATACTAAACCTTGTGCTTCCAGATTTAGGTTTCGTGCTTCATCAACAACGTCTCACTCTCTCTATCTCTCACTGCAACTTTCGTCTCCTTCATGGCGAGCCTTTGTGCTTCTTGGCGAGCCTTTGTCCTTCATGGCGAGCCTTGTGTTATTGATTAAATTAAGCACCTTCGGTTTAGGGTATGAGATTTGAAACAGTGGCGGAGCCAGCGCCCGGCCAGGTAGGGCAGCTGCCCGGGCTCAACCGCCAACAACATTTTCCGGTTTAACCAAGAACAGGTGCACCACTTACCTTTTCCGGTTGCATTTTCATTTCAATATTCATATTGTTCCCTCAATCTCATTTCATTTAAGATTCACTTACTCATAAGTTTCTCTATCTTTTTCATTTCAATGACCTTTCAGGTTAGGGAATCTTTTGGATATAAGGGAGAATGGGGATTCTGATTAGGGATTCATGAGCCCTATTTGTTTTTACAGTTCATTTTCATTCGTCCAATTTATCAATTTATGATGGGTATGTTGCAGGTTGTGGTTTACGAATCGGTATCGAATTGTTGTCGTTTCCACCGTTTTGCAACTTGCACACTAAGTGTTCGGTAAATTGCCTCAACCAAGTTTCTTTTCCTTTTTTGTTTCTGTTTCTTACGAATCATGTGTTCGATAAATTACTAAGAATTTATATGCCCTTCGACGATGGTTTACGGAGAGACCACATGAAGCGAGCTCCACTATTCTACATAGCAAGTGCGATCTCCTTAACCTGATCGTCATCGAAACAACCTGTACTCCCGAAGCAGAGGAAAACTACTAAGAATAGAGGTTGATCATTGAGCCACTTGATGACATCAACAGAATCAATTGTACCCTCAGTTTTGGGTTCAGGGTTTAATATAGGTCCAACCGGATATATGGATAAACATGGAAAACCAGGATGAGATAAAAAGATTGAACCGCATACGACTCTAGCTCTTCAAATGAATTTACTATAATGCCATTCGCATTCTTGAGAACATTCCGGAAGGTTGATGAGATTAAGAGAATCAGAGATGGGAAGTGATTTAGTGTAGACATCAGTTTCTGTGGTATTTGAGTATTTCATTAATCATGATCAAGATGGTTATGTGGAGACGGTTATCACGGTTGATTAGAAGCTTCGTGAACTCAAGAGTGGAAACTAAATGACCAACACCGGGAGAAGGGATAAAAACCACCTCTGCTTTCTTCATCTCGGATCACAGGTTATAAACTTGTGACTTTGTTTATTTTATGCTTGTATATATGAACGGGAAACGTAAATCCTAGTTAAATGGATTAAGGAGTAATGCAATTAAAATTTTGGTAATTGAAAATAGTGAGCGCATTGTAGAGAGTGGTTGTCTATGTTTATGCAGGTAGTTTAAGGGCTGAAGTTGTTACTTAAGTTCAAACGAACCACTACTGTGGAGAAGATGGTTTTAGGTGGTTTTGATGAATGCTGGCGTGGAGGAGTCTCGTACAACAGGTTGAAACTGCATACTAGATTGTGGCTCTCACGGCAAACAAATGGAAACATAACTAATTGAGAGTGATGAAGCTTGATAAAGAAAACCCGTTAGGATTTGTCGTTGAGGTTTACGTGCATGAAGAAGGTAGTACGGTTTGAATTCCTTTCTACATTAAGATTTCTCAAAAGCACATTCTAAACCTGAATGATAAGTCAAATCCCTTTGTTGAAATGCAGGTTGAGTGGACATGCTGCTGCAATTCCTTCTTTCATGCTTCTTTCTATCTCGGCTTGGTTTGTAAAGAAGCTCTCGGTTGTAGGTTTTTTTCATGGCATATCACCAACTTCAGTAAGTTTGTATGAAGAATTAGCAAGTGATGACACTTATGCTAAATATTTTTGTTGATTCTATGACAGCAAAGAAGAACTTATCAGACTGTTAGTTCCTCTTGCGACATCAATGACGACGTCCAAGTGTTCTGAAAACCTCGAATAAAGTTTGCGGATTCGGCATAGCCTTGGAATTGCTTTGGCTAGAAAATTGGTTTTGGAATCAATTCTGAGTTGCTATTTCAGCAACTCTGGTATGTTATTTCCTAGAAATTGTTGTGTAATTCTTGTGTTGAGTTTTCTCGCCGCCAACGGCCTCCCGTTTTTAAATGGATTATGAGTCTTTGACATGGTTTTTATCACCGCAGTCCGTGTATTTGACACTCATCGCTCCAACCGTCTCTGAAGTAAATAACATTGTGCAACAGCTGTGGGAGTTCGACAGTTCGTCGGCTTCTAATTTCATTATCTAGGGTCGTAGGGTGCACTACGGGACTTCCGCTTGTGTTGCATGGACAACTGGTGCAAGTAACACTTTTCTCTGCTTGTGCTTTCGGTTCCAAAACAAATCTTAGTGGTGCTGGTTTTTGTGTAAGACTCTGAACGCTTTCCGTATTGTGATGTCGTGTAGAAACTTATCTGCTTCCAGATCGAACAGGCCGAGTTTGCGGAAGAGGAGTTGTAAGCCGTTGCGGATTTTCCCCTCGGTTGCGGATTTTCCCCTAGAATAAAACTTTGGAGAAATTTATGGTTAAAGATGATGACATTTAAATGATTATGCCAAACGGATTTCAATAGGTTACACAGAGGTGATACTTTTTTCTATATATATTCTCTTTGGAGTTTATTTTCTTGCAATTAAACTAAAAATGTTTTTCATTTTTGGTGTCTAATTCAGGTCGAGAAAGTTGTTGCTGCATCACTTGCTTTCTTGACAGAAGCAGCAAACAAAACTGATGGTAGGACTCCACAAATTAAATTTCAACAGGTAAGTAGCGATGTTCTTTTGTTCAACTACTGTAACTCCGATACCTCTTTAGTCTTTTCTAAATTTTGATTACATATATTTCATGAGTTAGGTTATTGTCATTCATAAGTCATAACAACATACTTTGAGAATTAAAATTCTGATGAGTTGATACTGAGATTCCGCTACTTTATCTCTTTTATTTTGTCATTGGTGTGTTTATTTGTTATGCTGTTTTCCTTCAAAACATAACATATATTATGAAGAAAAAAACAGCGAACCAAACACATTTTCTGTTCTCTATAATGTTTGCTGCATAATATGTACTTGTTTATATTACATTAATTGTTTCCAATATTCTTTTGCTAATGGTAAGTTTTGTTTCTCAATATGAAGGTTTTCTCGGCAACTGTGTTCTTCCAACCAGCCTAAATGAAACAAAGGTTGGACAAGTTTCATTAGACAAGTTTCATGAAGGAGAAAGTAAGAAAATGAGAAGTCAGTCCCGCAGGCAGGAGGCTTCTTCCAATCCTTCATTGTCTGCTAGCCAAAGACATTGTGGTATCTCTTCTTCATCTGTGATTAATGCTTCTTCATCGTCAACCTTAGCAGTAAAAGAAAGCTTTGGCATGAGTTAGAGTCTGAAAACATAGGTTGTTCGAATTCTGTATTGTACGAAAGATGAGTAGGAAAGCAACTTCTCATCTGCTCCATTTGTCTGCTCTGTATATCTTCAAACTATGTTTATAATGGTGAAAATGAAATGGTTGTTTTGACTCTGTTTGCTAAACGAATATTTTTTAAAGATACGAGCTTATAAGTTATAAGCTCAAAATACAGTTTTGACAAACAGTGCCTCAATCTTTGTTCTTTTTAATTATGTGCCCCCTTCATTAAACAAAGAAGATTTATTTTTTTTAGATTTTTGGAGTAAGCTTTTCTGAATCTTGTACCGTATTCATTGTATTAGTTCTGTAGAATTTAGTACTATATTCATTGTATTTGCTTAAGTGTGAGATAACGCAAAGCTGGAAATATGAAACAGACAGTGAGTTGAAGGCAGTAGAGTCAAATTAGCTCAAACTAGCATTGAATTTCATAACCTTATGCTTCAGATATTGATTCTTTTGCTGTCTCTAATTTGCACTGTTATCATCCTTGAGTCAAATGTGGTTTGAATGCTTTTACTAATTCTTTTGAGGCACAGAGATGGCCACAATGAAGCTCCAGCCCTATATATATATATATGTGTGTGTGTGTGTGTGTGTGTGTGTGTGTGTGTGTGTGTGTGTGTGTGTGTGTGTGTGTGTGATATCCCAAAAAAATTGATATTAAAAAAAACCAAACTTGTTAGGTCGATTAAATATATCTTATTTAAGAAAAGAAGTTCTTAAGTCGGGTACAAATTGGATAAGGATTTTCTAAAAACCTAGACTTATTAAGTCAGGCGTAGTTAAACCGACCTAATAACATTTTCTTAAGTCAGGTCCAAATCCGACTTAAGAAGTCAAAACTTCTTATGTCGGCAATTCTTAGGTCAGTTTCGGACCCGACTTAACAAGCATTTTTTCTACTAGTGTGCGTGAAACATTTTTAATGAAGAGAAAAAGAGAGAAAATATGAAAATAAAGATTTATTAAATTGATCAAAACTGAATTATAAAGTATCTATTTATATACACTAAAAATAACAAACTAAATAACAAACCTTAATTGAGCTTGGACTAACACAACTTGGATTATATTTAAATATTAAATCAAATCTAATAAAATCTAATATTTCAACATACCCCCATAATTCAAGTTGTCGAACATATGGTAATCATAGTCCATCTGAACTATTCCTAATTTCTTTCTCAAATTCAAGAATCTGTCGATCTTCAATCATTTGGTGAAAATGTCGGTCAACTGTGCTTCACTTGAACTGTGCCTAACTTCAAGTTCACCTCAATTTACCGTTTTCCTTAAGAAGTGAAATCTAGCTTCGATATGCTTACTTCTTCCATGCAGAACTAGATTCTTCACCAGATTTATGCCAGACTTGTTGTCAATTTGCAACCCAAGAGGTTTCTTCACTTCAACCTCCTATTTTTCAAGTACTGGTCTGATCCAAATTTCTTGACAAGCAGCACAGAATTCTGCTATATATTCCGCTTCACATGATGATAGTGCCACCACAAGTTGCTTTCTCGAGCACCATGAAATTGGGACACCGAATACTTGAAATAAATATCTAGTAGTACTTCTTCGATCTTCCTTATCTCTGCACCAGTCAACATCTGAATAACAAGTAACCATAGCTTCTTTACTTTCAGAGTCTCGTCGAAATAAAATTCTATATTTTGTCGATCCTTTTAAGTATCTCAATATTCTTCTTGCAGCCTTCATGTGTGACACCCTTACAGCCTTTGGGTTGCTTTTCAATAATCCATGAAGGATCTTCCTCATGAGATTCTTCATTAATGACGAACTTTCGGTTTGTGTTTCAATAATCCATTGAGAACCTTCTTCACGAGGTTCTTTATTTGTGGGATTCTCGAAATCCTTATCCTCTGTGATAAACTTCTCGAAATTCCACATCTCGGAATTCAATGGCTACATTATACTTCAAATTCAGAGGTCTATATAAATCATAATTCATCATTGGATGATCTTTATATATAGCTTATAATAATGAATTTTATTAAGAAAAAATATGCTATTCATATAGTATCTCAATCCAAATTCAGTTGCATAATTTGAAATCAAAATTTTAATTAATTTGACCATTTTGGTGATTAACAAACTCTGTTTTAATAATAATTCCAAAATATTTAAACAGTGGTACGTATAAAATTGATTAGCAAAATTCAGTGTTAACACAAAATTACACGATATTCCAAATTTATTTTCCGACCTTTAAGATACTTAGTTGCATCTGCCAAAACAATAATGAAGATTTGAAATTGTATATACCATACCAACAATTTACAAAACATTATTATTACCACTGTTATGGCACATGAGAAATTTAATGGAAAGTGCATCCACTTACGAATAATAATATTTAAACAATTAAAATAAACTTTCATTTTTTTGTATATTGCAGTATCGTTAAAATTTGACCAAAACATCACATTGATCTAATAAAGTGTACTTGTTTATGCGCACCTCTTGATGTAAGTGGTAATTTTTTTTCTTACCGTTTTAAAGAAACTTTATTCAAAATTCTTTGGAAAATCAAACCAAATAAATTTTGCTAAGCCTAATTAGTAATCATAATGCTGGATAAAACTTTTCAAGAATAACATATAGACTTTATATCAACTTTGTTACTGCTAGGATAAAGTTTTGTATTAGTTCGAGATAGAGACTATATGTTAACAAAGGAAAGGATTTTTTTTCTTCATATTATCATAAATAAATAAATAAGGATTTGTATCATATCTGTTAGTACTTAGTAGTAGATAAAGCAAAAAGGCCACAAAACATTTGGGAGTAGACTGTAACTCAAGTATCATGTAACACTGCTTCAAAATTCTCAATATAATATATGAAACAGAAATGTGTGTCCTACAAAAAGACAAGAATCATATAAATAAAAAACTTATAACAAATAAATAAGTTTAACCTGGGAAGAAAGCAACGCATAATCAGGTGTTAATGTAGGATACAAGACATAATATATTTTTGAAGGCAAGTGGGAGGAAAACCATCTTGTCATGCCAACAAGTAATATTTGTTATATCGAAAAAGTCTAACTTTACAAAATTTTGGTTCATCACTTTATGCTTGAAACGAAAGCTTCAGTTGCAATTATTTGTCATACTTTTAAGATTGTTAGAAAATTAATTTAAACCAAATGGACCGAGGCTAGAATCGTGAACAAAATCACTTTCCTTAAAAGTATTTCAAGCACTCTCTTGTATGTCTTAGAGTTGGAACGCAGGAATACCCAGGATAATTCAGCCATATATCGAATTTGCACAAGACCGGCGAAAACTCGATTATGTTGCAAAGAATGTCTAGAATTTTGTACAAGAGAATATTTGGTTTGTGATGTATTTTTCTGAGTTCCTGAATGATGTATTTATAGGCCATGTATGTATTGTTTCATAAGGGTGAGACCCTTGATGAAACAACACCTTTTAACCAAAAGTTGTATTGTTTCCAAGCATTGCCTATGATCATTCTATAGCAACACTTCACGAAATGTTCTTTCTCTTCGAATTCAAAAATTAATATTGACTTGAATATTTTCTTGTCATTTTTGAACACACTCAATATTATTATTATTGTTAATAAGTTATAACATTCCCATCATCATCATTCAATCAAGATCTCAACCATTTCTCACCAAAAAATCCTTTGAAATCACTCTTCATTTTGTCTCTGCATTCTTAATGATTCTCTCTGAATCTTCCCTAACCTTACCTCACGCACCATTGAACACCATTGTAGCTCATCATTAGAGCTTCAATTTGGCAGGTGTTAAACCTTCATTCTTATATACATTCTCTCAGGAAGTAACACACACTGATTCAACATCAAGAATGCAACACAAATCCTACAGACTAAATAAGAGAAGAAGAGGAAAGAAGAAATTGAGGATGGAGAAGTCAAATTCTAAGAGCACCTATTATATCAAGCTCTCTATGGCATTCCATCTTGCTCTAATTCAATTCCTACTACACTGAGGCCATTCTCCGCCTCGTTGGTGAGTTCTTCCATTCGTCGCCGATTCAATTTGGTTGTGCTTGATTTCTTTGCCTCGAGATGTAGTAAAGCAGGTTGCGAACCAAACCCCATTGGTTTGAGTTTGATTAGTGTTTGTCTTGCTATTTAATTTACACTCCATCGTTTTAGGGTTCATGTATATCTTTTTTTTATTTGCATTAGTGAGTAATAGTTGGAGAAAACAAGTTAGAGATTATGGAAAATGGGATAAATGCGGTTCTGGTGATGTATTGTTTTGTGTGTTTGAACCTCCTCCACCGCCGGAGGCAATTTCCGGTGCAGTGGGTTCATTCTCTGGCAAGGCTAAATAGAAACTCTGAATAATAAAATATGAAAATGAGTTATGATCCCAAATCCCATCTCCCTTGACATCATTTGTGTTGAGTTATGACTACTCCAAGCCCACTAAATTTCTCTCCACACCACCAGGAATTTCTCTGAGCTACAACTCTCTCTTCTTATTTTAATTTCTTTCTTTTTTTTCAATTGATTTTCAATTCTTTTTTATATACTTAGACTAAAAATATCATTAGGTTTTAATTCATAATTTTGTAAGAAAATAATCAAAATAATTGAATTATTAGGATTAATTCGATTGTTGTCAACATGATGATTTTGTTATTTAACTTCTAATCCCAATATTTGACATGCTTTCATATTGGTGGGATAAATTTATATTTAAAACTTGTTTTTAGGATAAATTGAACCTTGACAAAGTTATCGAATTTTTAGAATTTTGGTCATAAAATAAGTGTAGTAGCTTCTAATTCCTAAAACTTGCATGATCCTTTTTGGAGATAAACCAAGAATTTTAGTTTCTTAATTCAAACCTCTTGAACATACCTTTTACTAAATTAATTAAAACTCCATTTGATTAAATGATCCATTCACTAATTTCCCCCTTGATCCAGTCAAGTGATTTTGATCACTTGACCAGCTTACCCCTCTACTTGCTTCCAAGTTAAATACTTCTCAAGCCTTGTTCACCTCAGTCATCTCAAATGCAACTTGTCACCTACTCAAGTCACAATCCAAAATCAAGACTTCACTACATTGAAGACACAAGGCACATGCAAGATGGACTACTGTTCAAGCATAAAAATAAAAGAGCTAGTCAACACTTGTCAATCTCGATGAGAGTTGTGCGCCACGAGCCTTAAGCACATGAGAAAAGATGAGCGGGAGTTTCCCTTACCTCTTCCTAGAGTATTTTTTATGTGATACATTTGGCTCATTTGTACAAAGCATTCGCTCTCATTGTCATATTATTTGGTGCAATTCAAATCACTTGATTGACAAGTCTCCCTACAACAATCATCAACACCCTTTCCTTCTAGTTAACACCTTCGCTTGGTTCAACACCCTTTCATGCGGGTTAACACCTTTGATTCGTTCAACACTCTTTCCTTAAGGTTAACACCTTTTCTTGGTTAAACACCATTTCCTTCGGGTTAACACCTTTAATTTGTTAAACACCCTTTTCCTTCGGGTTAACACCTTCGCTTGGTTTAACACCCTTTCCTTTGGGTTAACACCTTCGCTTGGTTCAACACCCTTTCCTTCGGGTTAACACCTTCCCTTTGTTCAACACCCTTTTCCTTGAGTTAACACCTTCGCTTGGTGTAACACCTATTTCCTTGGGTTAACACATTCGCTTGGTTCATCACCCGTTTCCTTGGGTTAACACCTTCATTTGGTTCAACACTCGTTTCCTTGAATTAACACCTTCGCTTAGTTCAACACATATTTCCTTGGGTTAAAACCTTCGCTTGGTTCAACACCCTTTTCCTTGGGTTAACATCTTCGCTTGGTTCAATGCCTTTTTCCTTGGGTTAACACCGTCGCTTGGTTCAACACCTGTTTTTGTGGGTTGACACTTTCGTTTGGTTCAACACCCGTCTCCTTGGGTTGACACCTTCTCTTGGTTAAACACCTATATCCTTGGGTTAACACCTTCGCTTGGTTCAACAACCGTTTCTTTGGATTAACACCTTTGCTTGGTTCAATACCCATTTCCTTGGGTTAACATCTTCTCTTGGTTCAACGCCCGCTCCCTTGGGTTAACACCTGCACTTGGTTCAACAACCGTTTCCTTAGGTTAACACCTTCGTTTGGTTCAACACTTGTTTCGTTGTGTTAACACCTTCACTTGGTTCAACACCATTTCCTTCGGTTAACCACTGTCTGTCAGTTAAAATATCGAGTCCCTTTTAGGTTTAACACCTTCTCTATGTTTAACACCCTTACTGAATCTCTTTGACACCCCTTTCCTTCGGTTAACCGCTGTCTGTCAGTTAACATACAAAGTCCTTTTGGGTTAACGCCTTCTCTTGGTTTAACACCCTTTACTTTAGTTAACCACTATTTATTAGTTAAAATACCAACTCCTGTTGGATTATTCAACTTTTGATTAAGACATCCATTTCTTTGGTTAATCATCGCTCCTCAGTTAAAAGACCAATTTTTCTTCTTCCCTAGTGAAGCCAACACCATCATCTTGGTTAATCACCGTTCCTCAGTTAAAATACCAAATTTCCTCCGCAGTGGAGTCATCCTCTTTCTTCGATTAACCACTGCCCATCAGTTAAGATACATATCCCTCAGCGGGTCAAACACCTCCTTTTGGTTAAACTACCCATTTTTCATGGTTAACCACTTCTTGTCATTTAAAAGACCAATGACCCTCTTTCTTTTAGATTAACACTCATTTCTTTGGTTAACCACTGCCTATTAGTTAAAAGACCAAAATTTCCTTTCTTAGGTTAATCACTGAGTCTCGGTTAAAACACTCATGCTCTTACCACTTCTTTATCTCTCTTGGTTTAGACATAACTTCCTTATCTCTCTTGGTTTAGACACCACTTCCTTATCTCTCTTGGTTTTAACACCACCTCCTTGATCCTCTTTTTTAGTTCCATGAACTACGGAGCTCTAATTTTCTCATTGCACTATGAGGATACGTAGGTACGAGGGCCCAAATACTTTGTGAGTGCTCTCTTTGTCTTTTTGCCTTCCCTCTTTCGCGAGTAATCTTTAGATAGTAACACCCATTCGAGCAAAGAACAAGAAAAATGGTTCCCATCGAGTACGACGAATGCGTGGGGTACTAATACCTTCCTCTCGCATAACAGACTATCTTACCCGTTTCTTTTCCCCTTGGGTTTTATCAATATTTTTACGTTTTCTTTTGAAATAAATAAAGTTCGGTGGCGACTCTGTTGTACCGCTGAGCATGCGATGCACTCAGGTATGTTTTCGCTAGCTTCAATGTCGTCTGGTTTTCTAGGGCATGTGTTATGAAGGAAATAATGAACTTGTTATGTCTTAATTTTGTAGGAAAGTGTTTTACAATGGTTGCTAATACCAACCATGGTGAAATATGACACATATAACCACGGTTAATACAAACAATTATGGTTAATAGTTTTTCAATTTTTATTTAACAATACATATTAAGGGACACACACTTTTTTTATTAAAAAAATGAAAAAAATGTTGATGTTGGGATTCGAAGCTTGTAACCCTTAATCTATCACCACAATTGTCATTATTAACCATGATACAAAATATTTTAATAAAAAAATTAAACACGTTAAAGAATATTACTACGGTTGGCAAAATGGTCGTAGTAATATAGTGTTACCAAAGATATATTTTATTGTAGTGTCAAAAGGTCCAACAGCATAATCCACACATTCTTCCTGAAGTGCACTATATTTGATTACACCATGAATAGCTTTACAAAACTTCATGCTTCCACCATGCATTACATTTGATTACATTGTCCATAGCTTTACAAAAAGTTCATACTTCCATCATGCATTACATGCAGCCTTAACTGTTTCTCCTAATATTAAAGAACTTAAATTAAGATAATATGTTAAACTTTAATTCAAATTAATTAATTCAATTAAGAGTTAGTTGTCAGTTAATTAGTTTGCAACTATAGTTT